>LKNJ01002866.1:0-53323 GCA_002120245.1 Maccullochella peelii | reverse complement strand
GATAGCACCAAGGTTCCAAGACTCCTGAACGGAACCAGTTCAAGAACCAGAGCTCATTTGGTGGAAAGAGGGCATCAGTGGTTTGATGATGAAAAAAACCCCCAAAAAACTGATTTTAGCCCAGGTCTTTCTGACTCTTAACTGTATTGCTTAAAAACAGGAATAGGTATTTAAAAATTTAATTATGCCGTCCGTTTGAGGGTGAGCTTTTACCTCTAAACGGTTTGTGTTCTTCTAATAAACAAATATTTTAGCCACACCAGAAAAATGTGGATTGGAAGGGTGATCACCAACAACACAAAGAGTTAATTAACTCTTGTTGGTAAACCAGGTGGACAGGGTATGAATCTGCTTTGAGCTTTGGATGGAAAAAGTGAAAAAGGTGATTAGGAGCACTCACTGGTGTATTAAGTAGTATTATAAATATTATTATATTTTACTGACTCTGGCACCAGAATGTTCTATTTAGTACGTTTCTGAAATGAACGTATGCAAAAAAACAAAAAACAAACAAAGTTCACGGTTTAAAAAACACATGGGAGCATGTCGAGTGGTAAAATAAACATTTGGAGACAGGCCCCTTTCCCTAAGCAGACAGGGGTCTACTGTATCTGAGCAAACAGTGATACTATACCTGGTAATATTGAGCAACAGGTTAGCCACAATGTTATTCATGGAATCAAATGGCCTCTCCGCCCCACTGAGCCCGCCCTGCCCTGAGATGATGGTGCTATCTCTCTTGATCACTGATCCTGGCTTTCCACTGTGAGACATGTGTTTAATCTTGTTCACAATGTCAACCAACGACTGCAGGAGAAGTGAGGGAGAACAAAAACTCGTTCAAATGAATGATTTCAGTCTGTACATACTGAAGAGATGTTTGCAGAGAGAGGGGAAAAATGAAACATTTACACATGCACAAACCTGGTTTTCCACAGGTAGGACACAGTCAGCGTGCTCTGTGAGCTCTCTCATGGCCAGAACGCTGTTGTAGGGAGAGGTGATGACATCATCCTCAGCAGACGGATAGATGGAGGTGACAATTCGACACACCTCAGGGAACTCCTCCTCCAGCAGGCTCAGGACTCTGGTGCCCAGGCCAGAGCCCGTACCTTAAATTTAAAATCAGTGCATTTTCTTTCTGCTGTGACTTGATTTATTTAATGTTACATAAACCAGAAACCTGGTTTCTGCAATTAGTGCAGAATATTGTAGAAAACTGATTTCCCTGACTCAATTTCCCCCAGAGAAACCAAATTTCTTGGCCAAGTATACATATTATTACGGAAGCCCTGAGATGCAAGTGGGAAAAAAAATTCTTGTGATCCATTGTCTGATCTTAATTGTTTTATCTCCAGTGTTAATGACTTAACAGGTGAAAAATAGGACTTAATAGGACTAAAAGCATTCATTATTTTCGTCCAGGTGAGTTTTAATTTCTCCATGCACTCTAAATATAAGGTACATACTGTATATTGTGTGTTAGCAAGTTATAAACTTTTTTTCACCTGGTCTTAGGTCATAAACACAGGAGAGACTTTTTTTTTCCTCACTTGCCTCTCAGGGCTTCCGTATATTATACTGTTTGGATTTGTAAAATTGAGACACATTCGTGCTATAAAGAAAAACTGTCAGTCCAAATGCTCAGGAAGCAGCATCTAGTATCACTAATACGATCACTGATTACCAGATAAAAGCTTGTTGATATGATATGAATGATGGAAAAGCATGCACACACTGTAGTCACGTATAGAGGCAAACTGTCGGTCAGCGACCTTCTTCAAGCATCAATTCTTCCTGCATGGATGGGGTCAAACTGTTTTTGTGCCTCACCTCCTCCCATAGAGTGAATGAGAAAGAAGCACTGCAGACAGTCACAGTGTTCTGCTGCCTTCCTCACTTTATCCACTATCTGCTCCCTGTAGGCTGTGCCATACGTCATGTGTCCAACTGCCCTGGAGAACAAGAAGCATATTAATGAAAGGCTAAGGTATAACACAATGTTATCTTGCATACTGTGAACTTTTGCACATTCCCATATCAATATTTTGCACATCCCTGCATAAAACAGTACAGCTCTTTCATTTTAATAACAGTACATATTTTTTCATATTTTATTGTCAGTTTTCTATTTACGCTTCTTGACTTGCAGTACTAATTTTTCTTATCTACTTACTATGTGTATTGTTATGTACTAAAATACCAAGGCAACTTCATTGTATGTGAAAACCTACTTGGCAATAAACCTGATTCTGGTTCTGATGTCTTGGTTTTTTGGAGCCAAAAAATGGGCTACAGGTCCGTTTCTGTTAAGTTTATATTTGATGAGAAGTATTATGTGTAAATGATCTTTGGTTCCAGAATGATAGGTGCATTTTCTAATTTGGGTCAGATACTGAAAAAAATAGTCGTGAAGGAAAAAAATAAAATATTTAGAAACTCTTGGGGGGTATTGGCAAAAACATTAAAACACTCAACATGAAACTGAAAATTTCAACATAAAAAACAAACAGAAACCAATTTAAATGCTGCTGTGCAGGGTAAGGGTGTAACGGTAAACAACAAGCTGTGTGAATGAGTTTGTCTTTCTGAAAGAAAGACTACAGAAGACTACAAAAATTGCATTTTTCACACTCCTTGAGTTGGTGTGGTATGTTCAGGATTTTCCACAGGCACTGACTTGCCCAAGGATACAAAGATATTTCAAAGATGCTTGATAGTGAATGCTTAATTATGAAAACATACATAAAAAGAGTGTGCAACAGAATAACTACTATAACTTTAAATTAGATTGTTAGGACTCACACTTACAAACTAAGCAGGTGGCAGCACGAAAAAATAAATGTGTCAGAAGATTATCGTAAGAATATAAAAGGCAGTTTTCTCTGCACATGAATTTCAGAAGAAGAGGCTGAACAAGGCTTTTGTTTAGGGGGAAATCAATATGCTGTGATAAGCACAGCTCTAACATAACTCAGCCACAACACATGCCTCTCTGTCTCATGTGAACTTCCCTTTAATATGCTGAAAAATCCACTCCCAGTGTCAGACAACAAGAATTCTGCTTGACAAGGACGCAGCATCTTGCACAGACGCATTGTTCCTTTTTACAATGGCTGTCAGGCTTAAACCTATAAAGGGAATATTCACACCAGCCCTGTCAAGAAGCACTCCTGACCTTTCATCCAAATTATACCATGTAGGCTTGAGAAAGGGCCAACTGGAAAAAAACAACACCCAATTGTTGAGACTCGATTTTTCCAGCCAAGGAAAAAATCATTAACACTTTGAGAAAATTACTCTGGCAATCCAATTTCATTGACTCAATTCCTGAACACCACGCCATTACAACTGAGTATGATGTAAACGGGCGAATGATGGTAAAAAATCTATGTTACAAATGATGGTTTTCAACAGTTGCTACCAGCCATATGAGCTTGTGAGCCGACATCCTGTGGCTAGTGTGTCTCTCACCAGTTGTTGCCTGAACCTGACACGTCTGTGAGGAGCTGAGTGCTGTCAAACACTTCTCTCAGTGGGCCCTGCAGGATCTCATTGACCACACCCTCCTCCATGTCCACCAGCACCGCCTGTGGATTCAAATATGCGAGTCTGAGGCCAGCACATATATTTAATTGCTATTATACGCTGAGCACATGCCTTCGACCGCTCTGCTATCATTCCGTAACTCCTTTTTGTAACCTCAACCAATGGATGCCAAACCTTTCATTACACAGAATCCAAGCCTTGACTCTAAAATTAGCTGTTACCCCCGTGAAAACCAGAAGATAAAAAATGTTCTCTCGAGATGTTTTCTGGTAGTGGGCAGAACTTACCCTGGCCTTCAGATGTTGGATTCTCCCACCGACACAGGCTCCCCAATCACTTTCCCTAGAAAAGCACAGCAAATATAAAAAGGACTACATTTGACCACTGTATGGATACACATGTCTCAGCCCATGTAGCAGTTACTGGATGAAAGCGGGCTTGATTACCTTGAGTCCACATTTCGGAAGAAGCTACTGAGGGCCTCATCATACAGTCCTTTCTGAATAGGAGAAAAACAGGATATTAGGGATAAGAAGTCATGGTAGATGATAAAAATGTCTGTTATTGTCAGATGAGTTAGGGCACAACAAGAAAGGGCTCGTCTTAAAGGCTAATTCATGTTTATTAAAACATAGGTTGTATTTTTCGTAGTTCTGGCTATCATTCCTGTCCGTCAGACTTCATTATAGCAATGGAGTCGCGTAGAGCTGCAACGATTATTTGATTAATCCATTAGTCGATCAAAAGAAAATTAATTGCCAACTATTTTGACAATCATTTCAACAAATATTTGCTGGTTCTAGCTTCTTAATGTGAGGATCTGCTGCTTTGAGTCTTTGGGTTTTGGACTGTTGGTTGGACAAAAGAAACAATTTGAAGAAGTCGTCACTTTGGGCTCTGGGAAACTGTGATGGGCATTTTTCACAATTTTTTGACATTTTATAGACTAAACGATTAATCGAAAATGAAAATAAACGTTGTGCCCTAGAGTTGTGCTGCCAGTTCTCAGCAATTATTTTGGTGTGTACAATGTTATCATAACTGATTACTGATGAACAAAGGCCCAGAAAAACAGAAAAGTAAGACCCAAGTTGTAATAAACTGGAATTATCCTTTAAACCATGCATTGCAAGGGTTAAACTGATTGGGTCAACAAGGATTTGATTTGACCCAATTTATGATTGAAATTCTTTAGTGGGTGATTCAACCCAAGAGCATTTTTTGTTTTCAAAGTGTAAATGCATTAAATACATGTGTAATAATGTGAGAGAGACTACCTTATAGGGCTGCAACGAACGTTTATATTCATTATTGACAAATCTGTAGATTTTTTTTTTTTGATTAACCGATTGTTTGATCTAGACAATTCCTATGGAGTCATAGGAGCGCCATAAAAAAGAATAAATCTGGGAAAGAATAAAACAATAAATGTGGAAATATAAAGAGAAATAAATAAAATAATAAATACATTTGGATATAGAAAGACAAATAATTATTTTTCCTTTTGCTTTTCCTTGAAGGGCCAAGCTGTCAATCAACTGGCTTTGGGTGGGCCTTCCTGCCCAAGCCAAGTAATCAATTCATGCACACATGAATCCTGCTTTGGCAGGAACTTTAAGCGCAGGAAGTAGACGTGATGCAAGGGCTGGATGCCAACCACCATAAAACGAAGAAGATGCAATGCGGATTTGCGCACTATAAACATGGCAGTGGTTTGAATCAGGGAATCGCCTAATGTGTGTGCTGGTGTTCCGGCCATTATCTGGTCACCTGCATGGAGATGTCTATTTCTAATTTGCTGAGACCTTTTTTCCTACATGTCATAATCTGCAACAGTGGCAACAGATGTCATGTCTGTCAGTGTCTGTATTAGTCATTACTCTCCTTAACTCTTGAATCCCAATTGAAACAAACCATTCACTCTGCACATGCGCAAGTCCGCATTGTGTCTACTTCCTGTTGTCCATGCTAAAAAGCTCCCACCAAAGTAGGATTCATGTGTGCATGAATTGATTACTCAGCCTGGGCAGGAAGGCCCGCCCAAAGCCAGTTGATTGACAGCCTGGCCCTTCAAGGAATAGCAAAAGCAATAAGGGAAAAGCAAAAGCAAAAGGGGAATAGCAGAAGCAATAAGGGAAAAGCAAAAGCAATAAGGGAAAAACAAAAGCAAAAAGGGAAAAGCAAAAGCTCCACTTTTTTTTTTTATTTCTCTACATATTTCCACATTTATTGTCTTATTCTTTCCCAGATTAATTCTTTTTTATGGCACTCCCATGACTCTATACATTTCAACACAAAGAATATATAGTAGTCACAGTGCCAATTTAAGTTTTAATCCTGGCAGGGAGGGGATGTGTGGGAGTGGATACAAGTGAGGATGAGAACATAACCATATAACCGTATGACGTTACTGTGTGTCCTACTGCTGGTTTATAGCCTTTTTTCACAGTATACATTTTGACATGCAATAACACACAAGCATTAATTAGTTATTCCTCTATTCCATTTAAGAGTCCCAGTAAAAAAAAAAAAAAAAGAAAAAAAGATTGCATCCATCGATATTGTTATTAATTACACCTGTGCTTTTCCTGCTGTGACATGTCGAAATGTCTGCTGTAAAAAAGGCATACTGTTGTGGTCCTTGCAAAAATTCAGTCTTAAATACAAAGTAAGCTATTGTAATGTAAGATGAAAGTGTACTGTCTGTGGCGACTGTGTTTGACATAGTAAATAATTAATGGTAGCGTCTTATTAGACAGAATGCCTTTGCTGCATTGTGTGTATTTGTACTTACTTTATTGATATGGGCATGTTCTCGCAAAGCAAGATCCCAAAACCTGCAGCCAACCTGGTTGCCACACTGTCCAACTGAAGAACACGAATTAAAAGTTTAGTCAACATAGGTAAGGGAAATGTTTCCGTGTGTCAACTCTGTGGTAAATCCGCCGTACACTAACTCAACACGCTTTAAAGCTATATTTAAGTTATGAACGATCACCTAATAGTGGATCTAACTTACCTACAATATCACAACACAGCAAATGACAGCTAACGTTAGCCGTTAGCTCTAACGACTATAGTTACTTCAGTTCAATGAGCTGAACTCGAGTTTTACTCACCTTGTACAACAACTGACTGTGTCATGGCAGCAGCAACACGCGGACCTAACTCATACTTAATGTTAACATTTGTCCACAAATGTCCCTTAAAACGAGTTTTTGAGAATACTTTTGAACGCGTCTTAAGACTCGCGCCTCCACAGTGTTTGGTCGAGTGCTGATGACGTATTGCCATGGAAACGGCGTATTTGGCGATGTGGAACGTAAACTGTAAAGTCTATCCTGCGGCTGCTGCTGCTTCTTCTTGAGTTTTTATGGCGGTTGGCAAGCAACGTTATGGTGCATTACCGCCACCAACTGGTATGGAGTGTGGATCTTGCTCTAACTATATTCCCAATGACAAAAATAATACTTAAAATAATAAAAATAAATAAATAACAAAACAAAAAAAAACCTATATTCTCTCTATTAAGTTTGTTCTCCTAAGATATTGAAACAAAAATAGATAACACTTTTCCCTAGAGTTTCTTTGTAAAATATCCCGTAAATCAAATTTTAACTTTATTTCTTTAAGGTTCTGTATCAGTTCCTTTCTCTCCTCCTCATATTTTGGACAGTGAATCATAACGTGTTCTACGGTTTCTTGTTGCTCACAAAAGTCACACCTTCCCGTATTATGTTTTGCCTGCTCATCTCATCTCTTTATCTCTGCAAATAAGTATGAGATGGCCATAAGTTTAATACAGATAAACATTATCTGAAAAATATATTTTTGTATATATTTTTGTATTTTTTGTATCTATATATTATGAGAAGAATCACTACTTTATCTTTGACTTTACTAATGCTACAATGACATGACAAAAAAACGAATTAATGAATGAATGTGAATATGGTGCACAATTCATTGATTACACATTACACTATAGGACCTATAACGCAGACCAGTCATAAAAAATACATTTTGACTGAAGAGAGTGTATGACGGAAAAAAGTATCATCACGTTTCTCAACCTCTGTTACATCCAATGAATTTGTCTGTTTCCTGTTTTATTTTGAAGTCCGGTCTTTCCTGTTTCCTGTCTGGTCCTGCCCTCATGTGTCTGATTAGCCTCACCTGCTCCCTGTTACACACCTGCCCCTGATTCCCTCGTCAGTCCCTTCCCTATTTATACCTGTCCTTTTCGTTTGTTTTTCGTTGGTTCATTGTGTGTCTGTCCTGTCTTGGATGAGTTCTGTGAGTTCTGCGTTCTTTTGCCTGCCTTCCATCTTTCCCTGTGCCTTAATTCTGTTAATAAATCTTGGAAACAGCTTGAGCCTCCTCACCTGTCTGCGCTTGGGTCCTTCTCCTGCTGCCACATAACAGCCTTTAAGTTGTGTGGGGGTTTTTTGTTTTTGTTTTTTCATCCTCCATTTGGTTGGAAAAATCCACCTAATATGCAATAGAGAGCAGTATTCCCATATTTATCTCAAGTAGCAGTCTATAACAACAGAAAAAATAAAGAACAAATATAAGTGTACATTTTACAACTAAAATGATCCACTAGAATAAATTATTTTCCAAGTAGGATGTTAAAAGATCAATTTACGTGTCACTGATGCAATAAAAATTGAACCAACATTAAAAACCACAGAACTTTCTTTGTCATCACAATTCACAATGAAAATTCTGTATTAGTTGTTTTGTATTTAAGACAAAACACAGCATGCTTTCCCTCATCATTTTCAAAAATACTGCAATATTGACTTCTAATAATCTGAAGATAAACAAGAATAAAAAAAACTAGCTTACATGGCTTTAAAATATTTTTAATTTATCAGAAAACCGTACAAAAAGTTTTTAAACATGAGCTTGTACAAAAAATGTGCCAGTGAGATTATAAAGAAGTTAAGTAAAGAGCTTCTATGGAGAAATTAAGTCTGAATCATGGATACACAGAAGGTTCCTCAGGATGGCTCTGAAACTGAAATCTGTTCATGGGTTTATTTTCTGGTTATTTTCAAATTTGGGCAATTTGGTCATATTCTTGGCATGAGAACTTTTTAATATAAAACAAATGACAGAGTGAAAAGAAGAATCACAATACTTCTCTTAATGGTTAAGTTTTACAGAAAGAGAGTGTTTAATGTGTTTGGTCAGTGCTGTATTGGGGATAGTGATGGCGCGGACTGAAGTGTTATGCCACTGGACAGGTTCCAACGCTGACGGCTCCACTGACCAGAACAGCTTTGCTGAAGCTCACTTGGCTGTTATTGATGGTCAGGTTCCTCATACAGCCCACGTAGGCCTTCCTGGTGGCGATGCTCTCTGGGAGGAAAAGATCTGAGAGGAGAAAGAGTGCATCACATGATTAGAACAGAGTAATGTTAGTACAACATGAGAAAATCCAAAATGTGTTCCTGATTCACCTGGAGCTCCACCGATGAACACTGGCTTCCTGGAATCTGTGGAGCTGGGGTTCAGAGGTCCCACCACATGGTTGACCTCAGAGTCCACATCCAGCTGGATAACATTGGCATCCCGGATCACTAAGATCAAGCAGGACAGAATGCATGCGTCTTAATTATTTTATCTCCTTAGTCCAGTGGTGAAAAAAGTATTCAGTTACTTTAAGAAAAAATATTCATTGTAAAAATATTCAATTACAAGTAAAAATCTTGCATTTGAAAGTAAAGTAAAAGTGCAAAAACATACTAAGGTACAAAAAGTACTCACTATGCAGAATGACCCGTTTCAGTAATGTAATATATATTACAGTGTTAATATTGATGAATTAACTTGTAAGCATAATTTTAAAGAGCCACTCCGCCTATTTTACACAAAGATAATTTCCTCAAAGAAAGGTCATGGTTAGTAATGACCTGTAAAAACAGGTATATATACTAGTATACATAGTACTATATATATATATAGTACTACAGCCTGTAAAAACAGCTGTATAATTTCTTCTATGGCTCTGGAGGGAGCTTTAAAAACCATGATGTCATAGTGATGTCATCGGGGTTCTTCACTTTGGCTTGGAGACTGCAAATTTATAAAAACTGCAGGCATGGATTTTTGAAGGACATTAAGCCTCAACAGAACGTTCTAGTTTCATGTCAAAAAAGCATTACTGAGTTGCATTATGGGAAGTGTAGGATCTCTCTGGAGCTTGACCTATATTAGGGACAACAAGATATTTTAGCCTTTGCTTCTTCAGGTTTGACCTTTTGTTGAAATAATCAGTCTCTTGTGAGTTTCCAAATTTTATTGAAGTGTAATACTAATTTGCTGGAGTAGCGCTTTATTGTTGAAGCTACTGGAGGTGAAGCTAATTTTAATACTATATACTGTCCCATAGTATCCAATATATACTCAACAGTATATCATATATATACGATACACTGTTGGGTAGTTTAATCTGGAACAAGGAATTATATTTTCTAAGATGATCATACAGTATGTTTTGTTTGAAACAACTTAAATAAAATCATTTTAATGAAGTAAATGAATGACAATAAATTATTTTAAATTAGTTTTTTAAGTACATGTACCTTGAGACTGTACTCAACTACAGTATTTGAGTAAATGTCTTAGTCCACCACTGCTTTTTTTCAGCATTTCACACTTCAAGTGACAGTGGCCAAAACCTTATTTGAATCCTTATATGTGGCTTAGATCTGTTTTAATGACAGTGTGAACACAATCAAACTTAAATGAATATTTTCATGTGAAGTTTGGCTTGCTGCATGGCAAAAACAGACACATCTAAACAGACTCATCCACCAGTAAAACTGAATAAAAAGACACATCACTTAAAAGAATAATAGCTGTGGAAACACGTTGCATTGATTTATGGCAATGCAAATCAATGAAATGCACATTTTGTCACTCCAGCACAACATTTGTGGTGACTCTTTTTTGGTGCTTGAGAAAAGATCATGGACAGCTGCTGTGGAGGTGACAGTGAGCAGTTAGACAAAATCATTGTTTGATTCTTTGCTTAACAGCAGAAAAACTTAAAGTGCCATAAATGGCGTGAGAGATTAAGTGATCCAAGAAAGAGCTGAGTGGGGCCACTGAACTTACAAAGTGAAGAGCTGTAAAATAAACATTGAAAGCAGTGCAATGACAACATTTCAAACTTCCTGCAGAATTATGTTACAAAGCTTTTGACCAGGGTCTTTAAAAGGTTAAAATGTGGCATCAGTCTTGATGTCTTTACACTGGCTTCCCTAGCAACTACTGCAGCTCATGACCCACCTGCTTAGTTTTTATTTTATTTAACACTCTGATATTGTGTCTGTCTCTTATATTTATGTATGTTTATTGTGAAGCACTGTATACAAAGATGTCTCCTCTACAAAGGTGCTATGTATATAAATACATTTTTACTTTACAACTGCATTAACATCACATATGTGACATATTTGGTATAATTATTGTGCATGTGCAGCAGGGCCATTCAACAGTGTGACCTGTTCAGACTGGCATCAGATATTGACCACAGTTAAAAATGTAGTGTGAAGTGTCTAACAAAGACATCAGATTGGAGCAATTGTTAACTCTTTATAACTTTCCAGTATTCTAATCTTTCATCATTTCTTTTATTGGTTTTTGAGTGTTAATTGGGAAATCCTCACCAGTGATTCTGTGCCAGTTGCCAGCACACAGACCCGGTCTCGGTGACACCTTTGTGAAGAACTCATGAGACCCATCATTCACAAGAACCACCACCTGGAAACACACACCACACAATATTGTATCCATACTTTTGCAGAGATGATGCATTTTTGATGAACATAACCTGACCTAAATGTGTATTTCTGGATAACTGAACCAATGACTTACTTCCCCTTGGTGAATGTACATAGTGAAGTAGCCCTCTGCTGTGCGCACATGCAGTAGCACCCCAGATGCCACACGAGGGTGCACCTCCATCACTAGCTCAAACTTTAGCCCTAGGTCAAATGTTTCATCTGAGGGAGAGAAACAGAGAACAAGATAAAGTGAGTTCTGGGTACCTTATACAATCTGGACCTCACCTTTTTGCTGCATTAATCAGCGATGTTTCTTTGTGGTGCGTGCACGTGTGAAATTACTCGACTCATTCAACAGCTGCTGCTCAGCTCCCAAATTTCATGGGGCCTTCACCTCCCTCCCATCCTCTGCTCTCCCCCCTCAGCAGAGACACAGTTTCCCCACAGCTGCACTGAGGTTATCATGTTCCCTCACCCAACAAAACTCTCTCCATGCACACGGGACGGTGAAGGACCAGAAGGGCTTGTGAGTTTTGTGAGCCATGTAAGAGAACAGATCCTGCCAAATGTACGCAGTGTTACATTTGGGAAGAAAGATTGCCCAAAATGAACACGTTGGAGTTATTAGTTTCAGTTTGAAGATGGAGGGAAAAACAAGCCTGTGCCTTTTGTTTTCCACTAAAAAAACGATTAGAAATGTACCCAGCATGACATATCCTCCTCCCTCTGAGAAGTATGTTCCCGGCTCAGAGAGTCCCTCGAAGCATGGAGTGACCCCAAAAGCCTCTGCCATGGAGGACAGCCACTGCCCATCAAGCTGAATGTTCTTCAGACAGCCAGTAAAGCTGTATGCAGAGTTTCTCTAAAAGTACACACATGGAAATTAATATCAGAAGATTAAATAAACATTACAGGGCTATTTTTAAAAATCACAGGAAGGTAGAGGTTTTATTTGGAATAAAAAGTAACCCATTCTTCTCAGTTCAACACACTCAGGGGTTTTGCCACCACAGTTTACTTATTCTGGTATGATCAGTAGCTATTATTAGCTAAAAGTTTTATCCACAGTAGGCAGCTGTTTTCAGAGGAAAAGCTTTGATTAACCAACTGTCCAGCATCAAACGACAAATGGATAAAGTTAGTGACTAGCTGGTGAATGTAGTGGAGCATTTAGCTATCAATCAATTAATACTGCTTCTAAAAAAAAATCAGAGGATGCCTTCCTGTTGAGTTCTGAGGGGAGAGGGTCACAGTGGTGGTTTCCTGCTGTCTGTGGGAACAGCAGTCTAAGCTGAGCAGAGCTGGATGTCTGCTGATATGAAAGTATATGTTTTGGAAGACACCAGAGGGTTATAAATTACACAGATTTGGAAGAGGTTACTGTTTTATTCAGAGCTACAGACTTTGATAGAATATTCATGTGTTTCAAATGACTCACGCTGTGTATGTTTGTAATGTTAAATCTCTTCCACATAAACTTTAACCCATACCTGAATATTCTTTTGGGCTCTCCCTGGAGGAACTCCTCCGACATAGATGGGGCTGCTGACATGCCACGAGACGTTGCTTCCCTGAACTCTGTCTTCCAGCACTGTGAGCCCATCGATTATTAACCGCCCCACACTCCCATCACGGATAAAAATAACCTTCAGCGGGAGAAGAGAGGAGCTTGTCACTGTAGAAATTGTTGACACACAACTAAACATGCATCCACCCATACATACATACAGATTGACAGAACTTACATTGTGCCATGCACCGTCGTTGTATTTGTCCTCGCTCCTGATTTTGACTCTTTGGTCTGCTACGTTAAAGGTGTATACGAGCTTCCCATGGGCCAGGAAGAGAGCCATAAAGTTGTCCTCTTGGCCATCAGATAAATAAAAGATGAGGCCAAAGGATGAGTGGGTCTTCAGGGACAAGGAGAAGTGGGACCTGGGAGGTGGTAGGTACATTTAGTCATGTGTGCAGACACAAAGAAACACTTGAAAGAGTACATGTACAGAGTGAGCTTTTGAACAGACTTGACCTCTCAGAAAGGGAGTCTGGGATGTCTGTGTAGTGCTGCCTGCTGTTGGCGATGCCACCATAGTGGAAGGCTTGGCGGGTTGCTCTGGGACTCGAGGGGAGGTAGCAGGGCTCAATGTTCAGCTCTGACGGCTCCTGGTCATCACTTTTCAGTTCCATCAGGCCCAGAGGGAGGTTGGACATCTCCCTGCTAACCTATGAGAGCGTTTATGGAATGTCAGAATGGCCAAGATCACTGCAACCAAATGAAAAAGGATCCCCAAAAAGCCGGTGTTCATCTGGATCTACTGAAGGCACTCTTTGTGATCCCCCAATTTTACCTTCTGTGATTGGCTCTGTTTGGCTCTAGAAGTGTGTTCCCTGTGTCTTGACAGCAGAGCAGCAGGGGGGCGTTGGACTGGACAGTCCTGCAGGGAGGTCTGGACCTTCTCTGTGTACCGCTGGAAATCCTCAGGTTCAATGTCCCGGTCCTGTCTACAGAAATACAGGTAGGTGAGACAGAGAAAGAGCTGCAGAGACACTCTCAACACACTCGCATATTTCCATAGCATTTCCATAGCAACAAACACTACTCAGCTCACAGCTTTATTTTCCTAACAGATGCCCTCTTTCCACCAAATCATCTCTGGTTCTTGAACTGGTTCCGTTCAGGATTCTTGGAACCACCAGTTTTGAGCGGAACCATTGTAATCAAGGATGCGTCACCAACGGAGGGCGTTGCACAATGCACAACAGAAGTAAACAGTAGGAGCAAGACGGCGGGCCGCATTGATTATCTGCGAGCTTTTGTTCTGAATTATATTAGTAGACCAGAGACCATTGTTGCCTTCTCCATCCTCTCTTTCCAACCTGTAGAATAGGACACGCCCACTGATGATGTCGCGCCACTTCAGGTCAAGGAAAACCTGCTATTTTTTGGTTCCAGCTGGGAACCAACTTTTCGCGTTCCGAACCAGTTTATTTTTGGTGGAAATGCTCAGAACGGTTCAAAATTAGGTGCGTGAACCAGAATGGAACCCGTTCCATGTTGGTGGAAAAGGGGTAATAGAGGAAGACTGGGTAAAGCCTCCACACTAAGCAGCAACTGCAGCCAAATCCTCCATTAGAAAGCTCTTAGTGTTGCAATCTGGAGAGATATGAAGGAGACAATTTGGCCTAACCTGTAGGATCCCCTCTTACTCTAGGCTGTAGTGGCTGTTCAGTGGAGATTTACCTGTTGATGTAGGCATAGCTGATGCACCCTGTGAAGTTCTTGAAGCTGCTGCTTGGAGACCCTCCGTAGTAGAAGGTTTTTACAGCAGGACCTGATGAGGATCTTGTGGCTGATGACGGACGTTTCTTCTCCTGCTTGTCTTTGTCATCCACCAACAGTGAATACCTAAGATGAACAGTTCAGTCAGTCATTAAATTCTGACACTTAGTGTTTTCTTTAGTCACCAGTGCACCTTGATTTCTACCTACTTACTGTACACACCATCCCACATATCCTCCAATCTGCTTACCAACTTGAGGCAGCAACACGTTTCAAAAATGAATCAACTATTTTTTCACGTAATTTACATGACAGATAGGAGCTCCGTCATTTGATACTTATTGGATTATAGAAAAACAGGACTCTGCTTTCATGGTAGCGAACTGGCTGTAAAGTCCAATAAAGCCACAGCGGTAACAGGATTTCCCATTTGTGCTTGTTCACACCGCCACAATGGGTGTGGCCATCCTCATGTGCGTGTGCTATTAATATTTTGTCTACAGCTTTGACTAGTGGGGTAGCATTTGTACCAGACAACTAACAGACAAATCTCTGCTCCGTTATCTAACGAGGCTCTGGAAATGAGACTGACCCAGATATGAGAAACATTTCATAAACCCACTGTTGAGTAGCTACAACAGAATGTATGTTACTATATAATATGATAAATAAAGACAGGAGACGCTTTCATTTAAAGCTGATGGGGTGAGTGTTTCTCCTCAGATTTCTGTCAGGAGTTTTAGGTAAATATTTATTTGTCTGGTAGCTGATGGATCTTAGTGGTGCACTATTAAGAGGTTCATGATATCAATAGCGGACATGCGGGTGCAGGTACAGGTACAAGTAACCCCACCTTTTCAGCCTTGTTACCACCGGATTTGCAAATACCATCGATGGTCTTTTCACCAGCACATACTAGCATGAAACTAGGGACCACATGCTTGATTACAAGTCTTGATATGTGTAGAATTTAAAAATGTGTGACTTTGATGACTCCTAGTGGTAGTATCAAAAAAGCCACGCCACCCCCTCTCAAGCCAATCCAACTCTGGGACACTGAGAGTGAATGAGCTGAAAACACATAGTTTGAATTCATTTTCAGTGGGAAAATATATGTCAATAGACCAAATTGAAACTTGCTATAATCAAATAAAAATGATTCACATAGGAGTCACATGGGTTCAGCAATCAAATAATCTTGAACTTGAATTGAGATGGAGAATTGTTGGATCGAAAAGGATTTTTGCACTCCATGTGTCTAAATTGAAGTCTATTTAACTTTATACAGTTGAGAGGAAACAGGATGTAGAGATAGCTAAACTCAAAACCCAACAAAGGTGTGCACAAAAGACATCTGTTAGCAGGACTCTAAGTCGAATACTTACATTTTATTGTTCACTGAAGCCACTAAGAAGTGTGTCCTCCCGTCATTGTACTGTTTCTTGTGTGATTTAACTCGGGTGCCCCTGGAGTTCAGCACCACTGCTCCGTTATCCAGGGAGATGCTGAACTCATCAGACTGAATTGGGAGAAAATACGTTTATAGTTATTACTTAGCAGCACAAGGAGGTCTTTTTAATTGCAAAAACATCAAAAGTAAATTCTTGATTTGTCTTGGTTTATGACAAAATGGTACTTGTCATTTGATTGTTTTGACCCCAAATTCTTAAAAGCAATTGAAACTGCACTAAAAAACACATTTTCTCAACAAATCATTTGAAATTTAGCATTATACCACAGTCTAAAATCCGACTTGTGACTTGTAACCATGTGTGTAAAGACATAAATGAGTGTATACCCCTTCACTGTGATAGAAAAGGAGTCCGCTGGGCTGCAGCGTTCTAAAGTTGAGTCCTCCCTCAAAGCTGTCAAAGGGTGAAATCTTTGCTGTGGATCCCAGGTAGCTCTCTCCAATGAAATAGGCTTGACGGGACATCTGTCACAATAAAAATACATTTATCACTTATTACCTTTCACTCTCCGCTCAGCTTACAGTTCACTGATGCTCCAATTGGAATATCAATTGGCTCATGTGAAAGCTGTTGAACTAGAACAGCCAATTATTTTCAATCAATGAAAGGTTGTGTATGTGTGCAGATGTATGTGACACTGTGTGCGATTTACTCTTCATCCATTTTTGGTATTGATTCCAGAGGGACATATGTAGTGCATTATCACTGGCAGTGTGTGAAGTGGTGGAGGGAGCACTTACAAAGGACTCCTCAGGGCAGCCGCTGCTGATGCCAATTGTGCCAGGCTCCTCCAGCAGGTTGAAGTCTTTTTTCTGGAACTGGAAACCTTTCACACAGCCTTTCAGGCCTACAACAGCAGACAGCTCAGGCCTGTGGTGATACACATACTGTCACCTTCTTATATTAAAATTCTAAGCTGCAGACAAGGTATCACCTATTAGCCCCAAATTTATACTGTCAGGTGACAGGTTGGTATACTTACTAAAAGGAAATCTCTTGACAAACATGAAGCAATGAGTTGAAACTTTAAAGTGAAATCCAAGTTGCTGTAATGTACTTTTTTGGCCACTTGGGGGCAGAAAAACTCCACAACAAACTAAAAAACATACCTCTGACAAAAATAGGCAATACTGTTATGGCTGACATGTTAGCAAACAGTTCCCTATTTACACATCCAGCAGACATGGAGCAACATTCATTAGGTGTCGTGTTTCTGGCGACCTGTCAAATGTAACTCCAGTATTAACCCCCCTTTTAGCTCTGATTTGGTTTCCACCACCTCCTGAGAAAAGTATTTGGTCTTTAGCTGCTAGATGTTCGACTTCTAGTTGGCTAGCTAGTTGCTAACTTTTCTGTCTGCTGTTTGGTGCTGGGCACGCAGTGTACAGTGATTTATCAGAGTTTTTTGCTAAAAACAGTTGCTGGACACAGAATTGATGAGAGCAGAATTTGGGGGCTATAAATCCAAAACAATGAGCTAATAGATGCTAGAAAGTTCCATAGAGCTGCAGACTTTGGTGATTAATCTCTGTAGGTTTGGCACTTAAAGTGACCTCTTTCACACCTTTGATTCATTGTTAGTATAAAATATATTGATTAGTGCAGCGCTAAGATGCACTAATCGCTGTTTTCAGTGAAAAAGCTCTGCTAAACGTACTGTACACTACCTGTCCAGCACCAAACAACAGAGAGACACAGTTAGCATCTAGCTGGTGAACATAGTGGAGCATTTAGCAGCTAAAGAGCCAGATATTCGTCATTCATAAGGTGACCAGAGACATGACTCCAAATGAATGCTAATGTTGCTCCGTAACTGCTGGATGTGTAAATGACTGTTTTCTAACACGTTCACTATAACAAATTTAGGTGATATATGTCAATACTGTGTTTACAGCTTGTTTTCCGCTGCCACTTCTGCTGAAGTTGGAGAAAAACCAATAATGCAGCTCTAACAGTAGTGAGCATCTGTCAACCACAGAAGTTGGACTCAAATTTTCAAAAATGAAATATCTTCTCATCTGCGTGTCGGCTGCTTCCAAAGTGTGATGCCCTGTTCAGCTTTGAGTGTTTTGGTCTACACATGAGAAGTGTTAAAGCCTACCTTTTGTTGCTAGTGTATTTAACTCACCTGGATTTGAGAATGCTTGAGGGTGCCCCACCTATGTAGATGTCAGAGAAAGGCAGTGTGGTTTTTGGATTCTCCATAGATTTAACATGGCTCTTGTCCACCAGCAGGATAACCTTCTTTGACTGATGGTAGATAACAGACACCTGTGCAAACGGCCCATCGACAGTTACAGCAACACATAACTTATTCACAAGCTCAAGTTGAAATTGTCTAACCAGCTAAATGAGAAGGAGGAATCTACCTCATGGTATCGCGCATCATTTATTTGCAGCTTTGGTATGTTATCCTCCAAAAGTTGTGGCCCACTGCTGAAGCCGAAGTCATACATTAGGCGCAGGAATCCATTCTTTAACTCTAAAAGGAAATATTTATCCTGAAAAGAAGAGGTCAAGATACATTAGTATTTATCTGTGTATTTGAGCTACACTGAACAATGATAGCTAAATATGAGTCTACACTTCATCAATTGTTATTATGTCTAGAAGAAGAAAATGTGATATAACATGATGAGATATCCTGTATATTTAATGTACACTATATGTTGAAACTTCTATCTAGAACTTTTTTATCCATTGATACCAAGCCTAGGACTGGGGTAAAATAGCGGTGCATACTGACACTACATTTACCAATTGGTGAGTTTGGTAAATGGAGATGGTCTGGAGATGGTAAAAAATAATTTTAAGATCTTCGACATATGCTTATATTTCAGTGTGAAAAAGGTATTTAGGTATGTTGTGTGAGGTTAAAGATAGGAGCACATTTAAAGAGTCCTTAGACTTACCCCATTGACCATGAGGAAAAGGACACCATTGTTGGCGACAGTTCTCACTGCAATATCAAATCTTGTGACAACACCAAATTTGCCCCTCCTCTCAATATTATTGATGAGTGCGTAGCCCGTTCCATCAAACAGGTAGCTAGCAATACGACTCAGGGAAAATGCCAACTTGTACCTGAGAGCAGAAGGAGAACTCTTATTAGATACTTAAAATAGTCTATTTGATACATTTCAGATAATAATCAGATACATCCCTTATACATCAACACTTCAAGAAAAAGTATCAAATGAGAGCACTGGATTACCAAATGGGCAAAATGGGCAACTCCCACAGGGCCCCAGACACCCAGGGGCCCCAAAATTCCAGGTTTACTGAATGCCAATTGGTTTTGTTAATTTGATTGACAGCAAATTTGTTAGCAACAGCAAATTTTTGCCCTGGGGCCCTATAACAGGTTAATCTGGCCATGC
Organism: Maccullochella peelii; assembly: GCA_002120245.1. Classification (NCBI taxonomy): domain Eukaryota; kingdom Metazoa; phylum Chordata; class Actinopteri; order Centrarchiformes; family Percichthyidae; genus Maccullochella; species Maccullochella peelii. The sequence goes on along the minus strand of LKNJ01002866.1, from coordinate 33,843 downwards.
AAATGTGTACCTGGGGCACGGTGTTGATGTAACTACATCCATTTTGTGAATCCCTTTGAAATTGTACAGACTGATCACGTCATTGTTCAGCGAACCCAACTCGATACAGCCCACAAAAGGAGCAAGACTCAGAGGCGGTGGAAGCTAGTATATTAAAAAAACAAAAAAACATGTCATAATTTAGGAAAAAACTGATAATTAAATGAGGATTTATTTGTATTAAGGAATGTTTGTAAAAGGCATTACCCTGACATCTGGTGGGACACCACCAACAAAGAACACTATATCCTTGGGGTCAATGTCAAACAATGAGTCAGTGCCTGGGGCCTCGCCTTTCTGGATGAACTTCTGCTCGTCTGTGGAGCTCTGACTGGGGATGGTTAGGAAGACTTTTCCATGTCTGCCCAGCCTGCAAGCAAAGAACACAAAGGAGCATGGGTAATCAAAGTAATTTTACCACAATGTGGCTTAGAGAGACATACAGTATGTGAGACAATGGGCCTCATGCATTCTTATCATCTCTCTTATTTTTTTAGGCTTATTCACACAAGTCAGATTCAGCAAACCCTCTTGACTGCACAAACTTGTTGTAAATTGCTTGTTTGAACTTAATGAATACCACTTGTTCATGAGAAGGTGTGCTATCGTGAGATGTGATCATTAGCATAAGCAACGCTCCCAAATTTCTACATAAGCACGATTAAATCCCTTGTATGTGCCACTTGTATGACTCATTTTGTATGAGTGTTTCTTGCATAAGGCCCAAAGTTTACCCCTAAAGGTCATTAATGGATATTACCTCTCTACTTTGATGTAGTTGAAGACTGCAGGCCATTGGCTGACAGGCTTTGAACCCAGTGGGATCTCAACATCTTCACCCCCGAGGTTGTACACGTACACCAGGTTGTCATTCTTGATAGCCAGTCCCATGTAATCTTTCCTACCCTGTGAGCAAAACCAGAAGATCATATTGCATCATAGAGAGTTCATTCTCCGTTCATTTTCCCATTATGGCCTTTGTTTTGTAATTTTACAACAGCCCACCAATGCGGTATGAGTGTCCAACAGAGAAATGATGATACCCTTTCTTGATATATGGTGGTTTCAAAAACATAAAGATCCTTCATTTGTGACTACCAATAGTGCTCATGCTGAGGCTATTATCCCACACTGAAAAGCCATAGACAAACACCACTGCATAAATTACAGTGGCAGTGAAATCACCAAGGTGAAGTGTCATTAAAGAGAACAGAGAGGCCTCACACTGGGTAGCTGCACTGTTTCTGTACCCTGGTGGACACAGCACCGTTTGAAAGGGGCAACTGTGCACTTTCAAAGCCTGTCATTCCTGCCTCCATGATCACAACAAACTATTCTTGTCCACAAGCTGCTCCCTGCCTTTTATCTTTGCACCATAGTCCCTGGGTGCAAGTTTGTGAAGTCTCAGCAGCAGATCTGGGCCACATCCCCACCCTAAAACTTCCTCGCCAACTAGCACCTATTCAACAGATACATCAGGGAAGAACAGCCAGGTTGTACACTTTTTTAGATTTGTGAGCTAAATGTACATGCCTAGTTGCTCCCCACAAGTTCTTTTACTTGATGCAATGGCTCCCATCTGTATCCACTTAACATTCTTCCTGGTAGGCATTTTTTATAGTAACTGTTACTGATTAATTTGTTTTCCCTGGATTTCTCACATTTCTGTCTCCCAGGTATAAGATCAAACGGTCCTCTATGGGATCCTTGTCAGGGTCCACTCTCATGAACAAGCTGATAGATGTCACTGTCTTCAGTTCTTCCAGGTTGCTGTGAGGCTGAACCTCCACTGAGGACTGACCATTGAACTTCATGGACACTTGGACCTGGGGTAGAAAACAAACCAGAATGACTTAGAGCTCATGGTGAGATCAACATGAGGAGTTGTTTTTGGGCCAGAAAGTGAATCACAAAATAAAATATAATATATAATAATATAATAAAATATCTGGTGGTCAGAGCCCTGGATTTTAATAAGGTTTATGGTTGCTTACTAAATAGTGTGGCTCTGTGATCAATGCTGTGGTGATCAGTTTGACGTGTGTTGTTGGTGACATGCCGATAGAGGTGCAGACTGATGGATTTGGATGGAAAATGCATCACATTGTCATGCTTGTAATATTTATCCCAAACAGGTGCAGAGTCTCTTTCCATGACCCCATGCAGCTGATAAAAAATACTTAATAATACTAAGCTTTGCCTGTACAAACTGTAGGTGTCTAGGTTTTTTGCACTAATATAAGACATCTGGCATATATCAGCAACATATTTTAAATCACCTATTAAAAACCCTTTTATGAATGTCACGTCCATGTTTAATTTATTTTAGGTTTTAATATGTTTCATCACTTTAGTTTGATTATTTCACTATTTTTATCATATTTGTTGTCATATTTTATTCTATTTCATTCTCTGTACTTTTATTTGCGTGATTTAATTCCAGTATACTGTTGAATTGTTTTATCTTGATTAATCAAGGTAAAATACTTACACGTAAATTACTGAGTAACTCTGTTTTGAAAAATGCTGTATAAATAAAATGTATTATTATTATTATTATTATTATTAGTAGTAGTAGTAGTAGTATTATAGTGTCTGGTGGTAAACAGCAGGATGTTCACACATGCTAACCTTACAAATCCAGAAAGAAGGAACCTTTTCATGCTAACGTTACTTTTGTGAGGGGGGCTTCTGTGCTGCCTGTTGATGGTCTGGGACCTTCACACACTTCATTTCTCACTACCTGCAAGAGCTAACTTTATGTAGTGTGTGTTAGCCTCGATACTGCTAGGAGCTGCCATTTCTCACTGGAATTCCATGTTAGCTAGCTAGAGCAGACAGATGTCTATCAACGTGAGGTGTGCAGTAAAAAAAGATTTGGCGAGTGCTGCATATAAATTCACCTCTAAAACGTCATTTCACTGGCATTCAGCAAGCTGCTACATTTAGTATTAGGGAAAATGTCCATATATAAGCTGTCATGAGAATGTGGCAGTGTGGTCTGCACATGCATCTTTGATGGTTAGTAAATGGGAAACAGGTATAAAAGGATGCTTGATTTGACTGTCCTAAACTGACCACATTGTTAGCATGTTTAAAGTGATGAACTAACTTTCTTGGCCACACTCCTGGCCTGGGCTATGAGTTCTCTGATCCTCATGATGTTGGTGGTCACATTGTTGACAGGCTTCTTCTGCTCAACCACCTTCAGCTTGTCCAGCAGCTCAGGAACGAGCACGTTCAGGTTCTCCACTATAAGGTACGTTGAACGACAGGAAAACAAGAATTTAAACAGGATAACATTTACAGGGAAACTAGGGAAAGTGAACAAACACATGAAATTACTAACAAGGTTAATGCATTTCCCACTTAGGATCTTTAAAATATCCAAGATGTGTGTGTTGCCGTGAACAATGCAGCAGTTATGATACCTGCTTCCCCGGCAGACATGACGGCCTGTTCATAAGCAGCTGTAGAGTATTCATTGTTTCTCATGTTGTTGGCCCACTCCTCCACCTTGCTGCTGATGGGGGTGACGGTTTGAAGGACCTCTGCTGAGCGGTTGAGAGTCCCCTCAGCCACCTTCAAGGTGAACTTCAGTCGCTGTGGTGTTCTGTCTGGAAATTGATGCAAAGGGCAAGAAAGAGCAAATTCTGACATGTCAAGGTCTAGAGCATTTGTTTGATGGCAAAAGTGGCCTGCTGTCATTAAAACCCAATGCTTAAAATGGTAAGTTCATCTAAGTTACCAAAAATGTTTCAGTGAAAGCTGTTCTGTGAATTATCCAGAGTGACTGGGACGTTAGCATATCGTAAAACCTCAGCAAATAAGACCAAATCAGCTCGATATGACTAGTTAAGTGAAACAAATTGGCTGTTCTTGCAATTTGGGTGAAGCAACCTGTTAATTCAAATATTAGAAGAACAATCTGACATTTCAGGGAAAATTTGATTTTCTCATCTCATCAGCAAAATGTTAGACTGTTACTTTAAAATAGCCAAGTATTGTCTTACCTGTATGAATTCCACTGATATCCTCCACTATTTGTGTAAGTTTATTGGTGTTTTTATCCATGGTCTCTTTGGTCTCCTCGATGTATTTCAGCTTGTCAACCACCTCAGCTTCTACCTCTGTTACAGAGAGATACAGTAAATGTCATAGGGACATCGGATAGTGGACACATTAACAATGGAAATATTTCACTGATATCTCGTCATGTGAAAGCCCCATACCAATTTGTTCTGAATGTAATGAAACAGACTCCTTGAAAACGTTGTCGCTCTGCGTTACCAGGTACCCAAGCTGCGCACTGATCCCAGTGATGGCCTGAAACACACAACACATAACAAAGCTACAGAACGTCCACAGGAATTACAGTGGATGTATGCTGTGTATTTCTGTCATATAACATACATCTTCAGCTCTTTGGGATAAGTTGAGGGTGGTGAGCGATGTGATATTGGCATCATGGACGTATTTCACTATGTTGTTGTAGACGTTGGCAGCACTTATGGCTCTCTGCACAAAGCCGTTGGCATCGCTCTCTCTCAGATTCCTGGAGGAGACAGGATGATAGATGTTGCAGTCTAATTTGAGTGTTCCTATATTGCACATAATGGATTTAAAAAAATCCCCAGTTCTCATGGAAATCATATCAAATTAAAGCTGCACTAATCAATATTTTTGACTAGGTGTGAATGTGAAAGGGGTTGCTCAGGTTGAACCCACAGAGAATTATCATGCAACCCTTCAGTTCCCCTCAGCTCTTCATAGCAATTTAGCATCTTTCAGCTTACTGTCTGGTCCCACTGCTCATCAACCTTGTTTCAAGAAGCAGCACACACACAAATGCACTATCTATGGCACTCCTGTTTAAGTAAAGTTTTCAAAAAAATGACAGTGCCCAGCTGTTTTAGGATTTTACTGAGCCTTTAAAAAAAATAAAACTAGACAGTATATTTCATTTTCAAAGGTTTATATCATTAGTTCCACAGAGAGGGCAGAGAAGTCATTGTTGGTTTTGCTCTTTTCACGGGGCTGACTATTTGTAACTAATAGGTTTAATTCAAAACGGTGTCTCACTCCTCCAGTCCGCTGGCCTCTCTCTCCAGCTCGTCAGCGTGCTCGTCAGCCCTCTGCACCAGATCTCTGTCAACCAGCGAGAGACGTTCAGTCTTCTCCATCAGCTTTTGGCTGGCGCCATCGATCGCTGCGTGGTACTTGGTCACGTTCTGTGTGCGCACAGATGTACACACACACACACACACACACACACACACACACACACACACACACAGATGCAAACACACAGAAACATACACAGATACATAAACATTGTACTATTTGCAAGGATATTTCACTGCTTTGCATTCGTGTCCCATTCTCTGAATCCTTGTACCTTGTGATTACTCAAAGTCAGAGTCAAAGTGTCAGAACACACACACACAAACACACGTCCAAGCTAACATTGTTACCTCAGAATGATTGTTATTCCTAACAGAGTAACTCAATAGACAAAAAAGGGAAAGCTGTTTGAGAACACAGCTTATTCAGTCTCTGGCAATCCACAAATTGCTTCCAAATCAAATTGGCCAGCTTTAGAATCAGACACAGGCTGCGTCTCAGGAATCCATTTCATGAATAAATTCAATGCAGGCCCTGAGATATTGGAGCCCCATATCTCAGTCTATTAGATTATGATACATACCCCCTCATTCAGTGAGCCATAAAGAAAACCTGAGCATCATTGGACAGCAGGGACCCAGAGATTTTTCCATTCTCACACTTGACCCCAGCTTCTGAAACCACCATGGGTCCTCCTGACAATCATGGGTCCTCACAGTCATGTAAGCCTCACCTGCACTATAGCATCCACCTCAGCCACAGTCCTCTCTGTTTCAGAGATGAAGCCTCTGGCTACATCCAGTGTATTGTTGACAGCAGCGTGGTCCTCTGCCAGCCTCTGCTGCTTCGCCTGGGGGCACAAGGAAATAAACATGATACAATTCAGCCACAATTCAAGCTTCAGAACTTCCAGTACTACTGCATCACTTTTTGTCTTTATTAGATAGGATACTGTAAATATGAAATGAGAAGGGGGATCACCAGCTGGACTATAAACAGGGGACTTTGTTCCTTTAAAGATAGTGTTTCAGGGTGTCTTGACTTAAGATGCCAAACATGTAATTGCAGTTGGTCATTAGTGGCAAATACGCTTTGTCACTTTCTTGTTGAGAGTTAGATGAATAGATCGATACCACTCTCATGTTTGTGTGTTGAGTTTGGAGCAAAGAGCCGGGAAGCGATTAGCTTAGCTTAGCATAAAGCCTGGAAGCAATGGGAAACGGCTAGCCTGGCTTTGACTTTGTTTAATTTATACACAAACATAAATGTAAAAATATCAATTTTTGGTTATAAAGGGATGTACATGCTGGAACTGTTTCTTGGCGAACAGCTTATCCATCTCAGCACTTCTGTGCAGCATCTCCGCTGGTTGCTTGGCAACCTCATGGTGACAATAAGACTCTGGGAAGTCACTTCTGTTACCTATTGCCTCCTGGCTCTAGTTCTGTATTCAACACATGGACATGAGACTGGTATTGCCATAACTCTCGGCAGGAAAGCAAATAAGTGCATTTCCAAAAATGTTAAACTATTCCTGTAACTGAAAGTGAGCACAGTTTTCTCTATACATTTTTCCAGTTTCAGATTTAAGTTTAATATTATATTTAAATTTTTACGCTGAATTGTGGCATACAATTTTAGCTTGTATTACTTTTTAATTACCAAGATGTAATACGAAAACTTAGTATTACTGTTTTTCACACCATGTTGGTATTGAGAGATGAAAAACTGTAATATTGGGGCGTCCTGGTGGCCTAGTGGTACCATATAACTGCAACATCCCCGGTTTGATCATTTGACTGCATGACTGTGTATGGCACAATGATGAGATCATTTGATTGACTGTGGTAACCAGGCAATGTGCACACTGTGGCTGCCGCTGGTGTCAACCGGTCTGTGCTGAGGCTAGGAAGAGCCCCAGATTAGGAGAGGCTCCATGTTTGGTTAGTGTACCATTCATGGCATTGATTTACAGCAGAGACCCTGATCATGGAGATCTCCACTCCCGATAACATATACAGACACACAGAATTCAGTAGCAGCTGTTACAGTAGACCCATAATGTCAACCAGAGCATGACGACAAGGGCTGGATCACAACTTCCTGCATCCAAATTCCAACCACACAAGATTTTACACAGTTGTAAATCAACAAATCCGGGGGAAATTACATTAAAATTCACCATATCAACTCAAGGACTGGAAGGCCCATACGAGTGTTTTTGCACGCTTTAACCCATTTATTACGTATCATGTGTATTTACATTACTGCCAACCATTTTCCATTGCATATGTTTTGTTATTTAGATGTTTTAATGTGTTTCCTACCTGGCAGGCAGCATATGGTTTCTACATCTCACTACAGTATGAACATGAATTTACAGAATCTTGAAACTTGCCTCAGATACTGCAAGTAATCCCTCACAGTGAGCATCATGTCTGGAATTTATTACATAGGTGATACACCAAGTAGCATCCAAGACAGATACTAATACAGTGTGTATGTCTGGCTATATTAAGGTAGATATATGGTAAATCCTCCTGCCCAGAGGTGGGTTTAAGCTGTATATCTGCGTATACGCACTACATCTCTGCTATCTATCTATTATCTTTATTGAAGTTTGCTGAGCAGTCTAAATGCTTGTCAGTGTTTTGGTTTTCTCTCTTGGAGTAAGATGAATCTCCTCTGTACAGTAACAATTCTGTGTGTTGGCTGTGGGATCTATCATGGGAAAAGAAAGTCATGTTTCTGTGGGTAGGCTCTGGATATTATCATGGGAAAATATTTAGCATTGCAGCATTGTTTCTCCCCCTGTGCGGGCCTCCTCCTAATGTAACAGTCCAAAGCTCCCACAGATGGTTTTGTGTTTCTGTTCTCAGCACTTAAACACCACGAGTAAAAAACTTCTCGGACATGCCTGGCAAACAACAACCAGATCTCTCTCACACAGCCCTGTGTAACTGTGCAGTGCATGCTAAGTTAAGTATAGGCTCTTCTTGTTTTTTAAGGCCAGGTACCTCGGAGTGATCGAGCAAAACTCAACATTGTTTGAAACATTGTGAGAGGAGATAAAGCAGACAGCACTTAGAGGAGGAAATCCATGCCAGCACACTCCCTCACAGCAGAGAGGAAGGACTGTGAGCTCTTTAACAGGACTGTTTTCTAATGCATCCATACTGAGGAGAGATGAGAGAGGGGAGGGGCACTCAGCAGGAGCCTGGGGGGTCATGGGAATTCACCTCATTCCTCTGGAATTTGAGGATGTTGGCTCTGTTGCTGTCCTCTGTCTCCTGTACGGTGCTGGTTGCTTTCTGGAGAAAGCCCTGAGCGTCCGAAAGCTTGGTGGAGAAGCGGGACAGGACCTCCCTGACAGGTGGGAGGCGGCCGTCTGTCATCATCAACTTCTTCTCCAACTGACGGACACGCCTCAGCACTGGAGACACAATCAGAAACACGGTTCATTACTTTATCATCATTAGTGTCACATTTGAGTGACTCAGGACTTGTGATTGGTCCCCTGCAGATGCTACTATGTGTAACAAAATATGTACTGTGTCTCTCTGTGTGTATCCATAGGTAACTGGCATCCAAATTGTGTTTTTGTAACACGGCAATGCTTTCTCCTTTATTCTTTAAGGGACTTAAAGTTATATCAACAGATATTCTTTTATGACAGTGTTTTTATTCATAAAAACAATCTAATGAAAAACCAAAAACAATAATATACAGATAACAATGGGGTCCACTACTTTGGCCTGAAATATCTCGACAACTTTTGTATTTATTGCCATAAAATTTTGAAGAGACATTCATAGTTTTTAGGTGATGCATCCTGCTGAATTTGATCTAGTGCCACAAGCAGGTTGGTATTTTTGGTTCAGAGTGAAATGTCTCGAAGTATTGGATGCCATGACATTATATACAGATATCCATGTTCCCTCAGGATGAAGTGTAATTAAGGTATTACTAGTTATTTGCTGACTTTCATTTAGCATCACCATCAGGTCAAATTTCAATTTGTACAATAGTTTGGTTTATGACTAAATACCTGCAAAACAAATGACACTCCCGTCAGCGTCAGCTATGCTGTATTTTAGCAAATGTTAGCATACTAACAGGCTAAACTAAGATGGTGACCATGGTAAATATCTGCTGAAAATCAGCATGATAACATCTATTATGGCTCACTAGGTCTTTTTTTGGGACAGAAGCACTATAATTTCAGCACCACCAGATTGTTATTCATCTCCCTTACTCACATAGCTGACAGGACAAATCCTTTTTCCGTTTGGCATTCAAACTTAAAAACATGGCCGCTGTGTTTGTCGTGGCTTACAAATGAAAAGATGAATTCATAAAAACAATAAAACACACCCTTGCTCTCAGGGGTTTTGCTGATACAGTCTTACTTTTTCTGGGTACCCGTAGCTTATGGTTGATAATGGTAAGCTAAAGTTAGCAAATGCTAGCAAAAATTAGCAAAGCTAGATATTGCTGTACAACTGTCAGTTTGCTGACTTTATGACTACCCTCTACTTTAGTTGCTGTTATACTAAATATACCATTATCCTGTAATTGTTACTTATGAGCTGCTGTTCAGCAAAAATTCATTGCTCACTTTAAGTATTAGTTGAAGGTCATCTGTTTTTCTCACTCCCCACTATAATGGTAAAAAATGAAAGAGTCATTTTGATACAATTTCATGAGCGCTACATCTTGCCATACCGAAATGCTGACAATGAAGATAATAAGAAATAATCATTATGTCGAGCATGTCTCTGCCTGTGTTTGTACTCCTGTGTTTTGTGAACTGCTGTATATCTCCTCACAGTCATGGGCTTCAGTAGACTCGTCAGTGGCGATGGGCTCTCGTGGGGACAGATCTAGCTTCCTCATCCAGGTCACCATTCCCTGGGCCACCTCAGTGTTCCGTCTGACCACCTCTGGATCCACATCCTGGTGAACACTGTACAGCTCCCAGTCATGGATCATCTCTGTGCGCATACATTAACACGCATAGATGAGTTAGGAACCCAAATACATAAGTCACCAAGATTGCAAGTGTAGACTTAGAGGTCAAAGTGTTTGATAGTTCAGTACTCCTAAGATACTTCGTGTTTAATGTGTTTTAAAATGACTGTAAGCAGCCTGCAAAATCAGCTCCCAAAAGTTAGTCAGTAATATTTATTCTCTCCAGTAGGACAACCTCATGACTGCAGGAAGCACATGATACTGTACACTGATAGGACAAAAGAGTCAGTTGCACTTGAGCAGAGCTGTTTGGTACCTTCAATGCGCATGTTGAGATCAGTGAGGTTTGTGCTGAGCTGCTCAGCCAGGGTGAAGGTCTCCAGCGTGTCGTTGTCTAGCTTGTTCCCCAGAGTCTTCACCTCATCGAAAACCTCCACAAAAACCAATTAGTGACACAATCAGTGGCTGAAGTCACTTGCTTCTAAAGAACAAGCTGGAACTCTCAGGTGTTTTGTACAAAGATTCGACAGAGTCTAAATAACTGGTCAGGTCCAACTTTGTAGGCTGTGTTATGTTATCAAATCCCTGTAGTGTAAAGAATGTATAGGATTTGATTGACATGCTGTATAGAACAAGCACAAGGATATGCAGCAAAGCAGTTTGAAACAACTTTAGTGGAGTTTTGAGTATATTGAGTATATCTGATTGTTACTGAGATGCACATGTTAATAAATTATGCACAGTGTATTTCTAGGGAAAAAAACATTGGCTTAAAGTTCTATTTAAGCCTTTTAAATTCAAGAGACCCTCCCTTAAATGGCTAATGTGCATTAAATGAAAGACGATGGCTTTGCTGACCGACACTCCCAGCTGTTTAGTGTCCGAGATCACAGCATCTGTGGCCAACTCCAGCTCCGTGGCCTGGTCTGTTATCACAAAGTACTTGTTTCTCCAGCCTTGAAACTGAGTCTGGGAACAAAGCAAATTATGTTATTTATTAGACCACATTATAGAAATTGTGAAAAGCTCAGTGTAGTGTAAAGAACATGTAAAGGAACAAGAAATCAAACCCTTAGAAGTGGTTACACTGTTACACAGGATTGATCTGTGACTTTATTTCAGGAGTTATTGTGTATTGCAGTGCCTCAACTGACTTTTTCGGTGAACCTACTTCATCTTAACCTGCCGTGTTTCAAACGTTTAATTTAATATTCCCTACATGTAAAGCTGCATTAATCTATTTTGTTTCGGCCACATGGGGGCAGAACCCCAAGCTAGAAATCACACACGTTTGACATATTATGGCCTTGTAAAGTTTATATGGCTAGCATGTTAGCAAACTATTTCCTGTTTACACATCCAGCAGACACAAAGCAACATTAGCATTCATTTGGAGTCGTGTTTCTGGCCACATGATGAATATAATTGCAATATTTACTCCCCTTTTAGAGCTGTTTCGTATGGAGCCCCCCAGGGGTCATAGAAACAGACATATTAGGTAGAAAAAAACACACTGATGTGGAAATCTGTTTGAATGGATTAATAAACCGAGGGAATGCATTGTTAAAACGTGAGAGTGGATTGTTTAACTAGTGTGAGCAGATTAGTAAACTGAGGCTATTGGATTGGTAAATGCTTCAGCAATCGCTGCGCTTGGTTTACCAATCTGTTCCCACAGTTTATTGAGCCGTTCACACCATTTACCAATCTCCTTCTATGGTTTACTAATCCTTTTGCATGGATTTCCACATCAATATTTTTTTTTTTCTTCCATATGACCCCTGGGGGACTCTAGGTCCTAAATGCTACGCTTTCCCTAGCTAGTCGCTTAGCTGTCTCTCATTTGGTGCTGGACAGAGCTGTTTTGCTGAAAACGGCTGCCTGCTGACGGGAAACAAGTGGATGAGAGCTGTGAAACTGCACCAAACAATTCATTAAAACCAAAACAATGAGCTAAAAGAGGCTAATGACCTCTGTAGAGCTGAAGGGAACCGCAGAGGTGGGAGATAATTCCCTGTGGGTTCCTCTCTACAAGTGATACCTTTCACATTACAAATTGTCCTTTGATCCTTTGTTCATATAGAAATGTTGATTAGTGCAGCTTCAATGTGTCTTTTAACGCATGTTGTAATTCTATTTGCTCTTACATTTAATGTACATATGCAATAATCCTTTTATGTATGTATGTACCTGCAGCCGATGAGCAGTGTAGTTGTAGTATTTGAGCCTGTCGTTGGCAGCAGCACCAGTGGATATGTTCAACACTCCAACTTTCAGCTGGTCAAGTGTCTTATTGGACAGCCGCAAATCCCCAATCAGTTGCCAAATGCACTCATCACAACCTAAAACCAAAAGAGATAAGTGGATTACAGCATTGCAGCATAGTTGTACTGTGCTGTACTGTACTATAATTTCAAACAAGTTGTCTTTTGTTCTTTTCAAAACTGTACTAGTAGTGTAGTGGAGACTGTTGTGGAGTCTCTGCTACAGCTGCTTCACTTACTGATGTTGCACAGGTTGACTGTTGCAGCCTCTAGCAGGCACTCTCCTGTATGCATATCACAGTGGCCGCTCTCACAGTCACACTCTGTAAAAAACAGATGCAGATGCAGTTTATCATAGAGTGGAAAGTTCTGCACAACAGCCTAAATTCTTGATCAGCTAGAAACAGGTCAGTGCAGTTATCAAATATCAATACCCACAGATGGTATTTTGGCTCGAGGCCTGCACATTTCTCTTGTGGCCTCTCTTGTGTGGGACTGATGGTTTTAGCAGCTGTGTGTGTATAGATTTGGGCTGAATGGTGATGTCATCCAGCTCTCCTCAGAGAGTCTCTGGCCACAGGGTCACAGCTCTGTGGTAGTGGGTGTGGGAACGTGAGTACTCAGAGCAGCCTTTTCTTCTGGGAAAGTGCTATCTATATTGAATGTTTCAACAAATGGTCTGGGGGTGTTTTATCAAGAGACCAAGAGAATATTTGACATGTCATATGACGGACAGATGACTTACTCTGGCAGCCGGAGGGGCTGTAGTCCCAGTAGCCTGGGAGGCAGCGCTCGCAGTAACGACCTCCGGCCCCCGGGCGGCACAGACAGTTGTTGGTGAGAGGATGGCAGGTGGGGCGAATGGAAGCTGGCCCGCATTCACACCTCCGACAGCCCTGACAGTTGGAGAAACCTGAGTAGCCCTCCTATATTACATGAATGAAGAACACTGTTAAGTTTATTTTGAAACATATTGTGCATCATTTAGAGGATAAGTCTATTACAGCTGGGGTCTTATTTTGTTGGTTTTGGCCATCATACGCAATAAAGTAATTGCTGAAATCTGAGAACACAACAACATTACCACAACAAAGTCTGGTGGGCCACGGAAATACGAGCACTCAAACAATCAGACCGGTTGTCACAAACCAACCGTTTAGCCAAAGTATTGAAACCACTTTATTTGGAGATAGAACTCAGTAGAAGTGCAAGCATTAAAAGCTGTGCTGTATGTCATCCATTGCTTATCCTTGGGGGGTTACTTGAAGTGCAATAGATGAAAAAAAAGGAGAAAACAGGATTTTCCTAATTGAAATAAAACGGCCAGTAAAAACCAAAAAGTTATATATGTAACAAAATAATCTAAACTATGAAATAACAGTAGCTAAACTGTCAGTTGAAGAACAAGAGATGAAAGCAGTTGAAATGTCAGTTCAAATGCCCTGTAGACCCACCATGTTAAAATATTGAAACTACTAATTTTCAGCAGCAAGCAGGCAAATATTCTTCCAAAGATTTGGCCTTTTCTACTTTTACTGTTCACCTGTTTTCTCTTCTCAATAATTGCCTAACCTGGGGGTTTGTTTATAACCTGTGTGATTGTCTGACTGATCGTGTTTCTTGCCCCGTCTTACTTCTTTTCAGCAATGTTGCTGCGTTCCCAGAGATCAGCAGTTAACCTGTATAGTACAATGTTATTATTAATGTTATTTATTAGGATTACTGGCCAAAACCATTAAAATATGACCCAGGTTGTATTAAACTGGAATTATTCTTTAACCCAGCTTCACATGAAATCTGAGTCTCCCAGAAGAAGTACGAGTTGGAATCAGCTGATTCACACGGTTCCTCTCACCTCACACTGGTCACAGAGTTGTCCGGTGACGCCCGGCTTGCAGTGACACACTCCTGTCCTGTCGTCGCACGAAGAGGTGCCGCATTTATTGCACTTGCACTCTGCGACAGACACAGGACACATGCAATGATGAGAACATCAGAGGTCAAATGATGTCATGAGCACGGTGGAGAGGTTTATTTTTGGACTTGCAGAGCCTCGAAAGGTATATGGTAATCCTTGATCCTGGATTGTGGCCTTGTCTTGTTTTTCCACTGAACAGCTTCAGGATGACATACACACCACAAAGTAGATAACAGCGAAAATAAACTAACTTTTGCTGCATATATCATCATTTTGACATCAGTAAGATGAAACACAAATAAACAGTAAAAACAGATAATTAGTCGAAGCTATTCATATGCTTCATATGACTCCAACACGGTGTGACATACTGCAGGCCATCTTGTGCTGTACTGCACTAACCTGAACCTGAAAGAATGTTGAACTGCTGTCACTGGTGTATGACAAGAATGTTCAGGCGTTAGCTAGAGCCAACAAACTCAGTGAATTTTCCTGCCTTCATTATACATCCGGCTTTGTTGTTGGCTTTAGATGCACAAGTAGACTTGTTCAGGTTTGACTGAACATTAAGCAACAACAATACCTTCACTCAAGCATAACCTTTGAATGTGGAAGCGTTTCTTTTAAGTATGGATCAAACATCTCTTGAATGAAAGTTAAGGTTGTAGGAGTTCACTCGTTGCCCACCTCTGCAGTTCTTGGCACTGATGGCGTCGCCGTAGAAACCCGAGGCACATCTCTCACAGTTGGCACCTGTGGTGTTTCCCCAGCAGTGCTGGCAGTGGCCCGTCATGTTGTGGCACTCACTGAAGATCAGGTTGGGGTCGGAGTTGCCGTTACAGTCGCATCTCTTACAGGAATTACCAATCATCATCGGGTTGCCATAGTAACCTGGAGCACACCTGTATGGAAGAGACTGAATTACTGCCTGTTACAATGAGCAAGTTAAGGAAACCTTTGGAAACTCTTTGATTTTTGGTGCATGTCAGGAGGATCTTTTATAATGAAGTCTTTTAACATAATTTTTTCTATTACACTTGATTTTCTTTGTTTCCATAATGACTTTAAATAACCTACGGAGAGGGTTCAACTGTTACACGTGTAAGTGGCCACACACTTCAGTAAAAATGCCTGTACTATTATTGAACATTGGTGTAAATTGTTGATGATGTACAGAGACTAACACCAAGACCAAACTCTATTGCGGCTGAACTACAAATGTGATGTCATGTACATATCTACAACTGTGGAAGTGCTACAATTGCTGAGAGAGCTCAGCACACTGCACCTTATGAAAACACAAGAAAATAGCAATAAAAGAACTCACATGTTTGTGTTGTGTACCACGTGCAGCGTTTCTGTGTTTGCTGGTGTTTTTGGTATTTGCAGCATGTTCACAAACTGGTGAATGTGTTTGCATTATTTTTATAAATACTACGTATGTGACGCCAAAGTGGTTTGTTTGTCTTCATTTGGTTGTGTTTTGCAGGATTTCGGTGGTTGCCTAGCGATTGGACTGTAATCATAACCTACCTATTGCCCAGTGTTCAGTTTGTGCTCCTTTCTAATATCTTTAGTGTAAACACTAGTAGTTTCTGGGTTGTCCAGTCTTTGTAGGTTACAGTTTGGGCCCCAACTTTAAGTTGCAATGTGTTACACCACCAAACAAGAAAATGGACCCACAGTCAGGTGTTTCAGAATAATTGGTTTTGTGTTACAGTTCACCTGTTTAGTTGTACAATTGAATTCTATGGCAACTTTTGAAAAAGAAAAAGCTGCAGTTTTAATTTAAGCGGTGATGGAAGATACAGTAGTTGCTGGATAAATACATATTGCAGGCACTATATGGTGGCTTGCATTGTAACCTACTGTAAGATATCTTGAACTGTTTGAATGATTGTTGTATTGTCATGAAGTTCTGCCCACCTCAGTCAGTAATCAGTAGTTTTTATTGAATGTGCAGAGAGAGAATTATTGCTTACGTTGGATTTATATAACTTCTTGATTGGTTGTTCAAAGCCGCGTCAGCACTGACCTCTCACAGAAATGTCCAGCGTAGCCCTCTTGGCACTTGCACCGCAGAATGGCACCTCCTCTGTCACAGTGCACTGCGAAGCTGGCCGGACACACAGGGGAAAGTATTTCAGAGATTAACTACTGCTTGCCAACACACAGTCTTGTGGCTGCAGAAACAAGAACAGACTGGCTTACTTATTGGAGGGGACAGAAAGGGGGCAGGCGCAGGGTTTGCAGGTGTGGCGTCCATCCAGGCTGGGAGCCAGCATGTAGCCATCTTCACACATTTCACAGAAATCACCTGTACTGTGGTCCCTGCAGTTCTGAAAGGGAGAATATTACAAGATATGGCACTGTATTTCAGACAATATTAAAACGATTTATACGGTCATGGAAATGCAGTGCATTGAAGTGATTTGTTCACTCTGATACTTCAGTGAATCATAATCAATGTGGGGAAACTTACTGTACAAATGCCAGTGATGTCATCGCAGTAGTCTGCATGGCCTTTGCAGTTACATGGTAAGCATACGTTTTGTTCGCTCAGGAAAAATCCCTTCACACACACCTGTAGTGGGAACAGAAAAATCACTTCTTACTTAAGTAAAAAAATGAAACAGTGGTATAAGCCCCTGACTATGATGTGGTTCAGTTTGAAGTCTTTTAAGCCACATGGGCCATTTGCACTGCAGGTATTGGGTGTTCTGTCTTCCAGTGAATATGCTAATGTTCACGCTCCTTTTGAAAACAGGGACTGAAAGCACATTTTGGCTTGTTGTTTTGGCTTCTGTGCAAAGCTGATATTTTCTCCTTGGCACAAGAGAAAAGCTCATGGAGAGTCCAAATCTGTAAGGTTTTATCTTCTGGGGAGCATTAATGTGTTCAGTAAATGTCATAAATGCGTCTGCCCATTAGATTAGGTTATTTTAATAGGATGAGTGGAACCCAAATCTTTAGGGGAGATCCTCTGGGGGACATGGCAATTTGGCTGCTTTATAATACTAATAATACTGTGTTCTAGGACAGAATGTAAAATGGAGGGCAGACTGACCCACTGACTAACCATCATTATCATTAGGTACCACTGGTAGAGTGGTACTAGATCAGTGAAAGCTAGACCATTTGGATGAAGACCATAAAGTCGATCAGTTAGTGACTCATTGAGAGAGCAGATACCAGAAATCACTTCAACTAGGGTTTTCTCTCATCTGCAGAGTAACTTCATCCTATAAGCTTGTCGCATCTTGTTGCAAATGTACAAATGTACTTCTTCCAATAGCAACTTTTTATAACCTGTGTTCAATTTTGTTACAAAAATATACACATTTACTCACAGCACAAAACAAAATTAACTGGCTTCTTTTAGAAACTCAATCCACTTTTGGTCAAAAATCAAGTTTCTTTGTATAGTCGAAAGTCACGTACAATGTGTCAGTGGGCTTATAGGCCTACAACATCAACTGTTCCTGTGCCAGCCTGAGCTCTGTAAGAGGACGAGGAAGTAACCCTCTCAGCACATGAAGCAAAAAATGGAAGAAAGCATTTTAAAGATGCAAAATGAATCCCAGCATGTACTGTAGCATTCATGATCAAAGTGAATGTTCACACAAAAGCTGTACAACACTGTATTTCCACTATAAACTCAGGGCACTACTGCTAGTCAAATGAATCTGCTATACTTTTCCTTCAACCCTTGGTATTTCAAATCTCAGCCTGAACTATAAATGACACAGGCCCCCTAAGCCAGAGCTTGTTAATAAATCGACTGTTATTAACATTTCTTGTTGGAAAGTTAAAGAGCACAGTTGAAAACCATGTTTTGATCCTGATCTAAGTCAGGGCCAAACTCACTTCTTTCTTGTTTTTGTAATCTTTTTTGGGCTTTCTTTTCGCCATTTTATAGCTCCACCTTGCATGAAGGTAAGTTACTAACTTACTAGAGTAAATAACTAAAGCTATATAAATGTGCATTACAGAAGACCATGTTTGCCCATGTTTGAATGGTACTGTAGTTGGTAAGGACAGCATTTTACACTGGTAATATTCTGTATTCTTCATACATTTTTGGTATTATTCAACATTTAAAGCCATCAATCCAGGTGTCCACTTGTCTTGATTGCCTGTTGAGTGTCTTCACCTGCTTTCTTGTGCACACCTGCTCCTGATTCCCTTGTCAGTGTCTTCTCTATTTATAACGGTCCCTGTCCCTTGTTTCTTGTTGGTCCATTGTCTAGTGTCGAGATGTGTGTTCAGTGCTCCATGTTGATGTGTTTCTGGTGCTTAGCGGTTTGTTCCTGTGTTCGGATTTGCCTGTGTCCTCCTACCTGTCTACCTGCCTGCTGCTCAAGTAAGGATAAATAAATCATTGAAACTGCTTTGAGCTTCTGCATTTGGATTCTACTCCTACGCCTGGTGAACCTCGTGCCCTGACAAGCATTCACACCGCAGTTTCTTTAGAAATTGCCTTTTGTAGTTGGTTAGATGTTTTTTTGCAGTTTGACTTTTATGTAAGATTTAAGCATTGACCTAAATGTTTCAGACCAAAAAAGTCTTCTTAAAATGGCATGAAGTGAACTGGGAGGAAATCATTCAGAATTGCAGCTGTTCCCTACCATTCACAGAATGTCATTTTAAAGCCTGCATCCTGTCTGTTTGTTAACCAGTTTCTCAGGATGGTGTGATGGCAGTCAACCCCCCCACCACCATCTTTGAACATTTGAAGCAGCACCATTCAATGAGGCGTACAATAGAACTTTGTTTGCAGCAGTCTGTAAGAACTTCATAGTCTGACCTCCTTGTTCCACTTAGTCAAGCGTTCATGCATCAGAACAGCCAGAAGACAGAACATTCCACAGCTTGACACTGCTGTATGCTCTGTTGTGATTCACATTTTCCTTTGATTTATTTACAGATGGGTTGTGAGACAGTCATACTTCTGTAGCCAGCTAATGTGAAACCTCATGTGAACAGCAGCACTGATTCCTCTTGCAGACCCTTTTCTTGTGGCTTTCATTGACCCACAGTGCACATACTCACACCAGACCCATCATTACCATGTAAACACTCAATGTGTTAACCTTCCATGTAAACAGACCCGTAAATGAAGCTAATGATGCAAATGGATTTGGTACTCACAGGAAAAATGATAAAAGCTTTGGCCCCAAATGGTAGTTCAAGCAATTAGGAGTAATAAACCACACATTTATGGGAAAACCAATGAAATCCTGAGCTATTTACCATTTGTAAAGCCACTTAAGAGTTTTGAAATGGTTCAGACCTATTAGCTGTGCTGACAGTCTGTGACGAGTCAAACAGCTGCGCTGTGTGTGTGTATACACACAGAGCAGGGAGGTCAGAGGGAGATGCAGTAAATGGTCTTGTGGTAGGACATGGACTCTTCAGACTCCTATAAAATGAGAGGAATGCATCTCGAGTGTACACCCAGCAGCTTGCGGAATAACATGTTTCTACCCATGTTTGGATGACTTGGTGTCATAATCATTTGCATTTGTAATTAAAGCCCCAGACCTAAAGTGAATATAGTTCAACATTTCGGAAAATACACTTAATCACTTTCTTTCCAAGAGTGAGATGAGAAGACTGATACCAGTCTCATGTCTGTCATTAAGTATGAAGCTGGAGTCAGGACATGGTAGCCTAGCATAGCATAAAAACTGGAAGCAGGGGGAAACAGCTAGCCTGGCTCTGCCTAAAGTAAAAGAAACGCCTTACTTTAGCACCTCTAAAACTTCAAAAGTATTGAATTATTTAACCTGAACATGAACAGAAAAGTGAAAAGGACAATTTGTGGTTTTAGGGTCATTGGAACTACTTTTTGATATACAACAGTTTATCCATCCACCCAATACTTTCCAGCTACATTGCTGGAAAAAGCTCTGACAAACCTGCTGTAAGCTTCCTGCGCAGCACAGGTGTTGATGAGTGGGGAAAAAAACCAAATCAAGTTGCATTTATATTACTGAAATAACATGCATGTTTCGTTTTGCCTTTACATGAGTTACCTTTGTGAAAATAAAAACAACGCAAGTGAAACTTTGCCCTAACTACCAAACGTTTTCACAAAAATGACACAAAGCTCACCCTGGCTTCATCACATTTTGCTTTTGACAGACACGTTTACTTGAGTTTTTTGTGTCCTCCCTGTCAAAAATATGCTTTACATGTAGTTTTTCTGTCTGAATAAATGTCGCTAACCTGAGTCTTGCTAGCCTTGCTAGCATAAAAGTTCATTAGTGAACTTTAGAGTTGTTGGTAGCCGTACTTTTAACTTTGGACAGAGACACAGACTCTGGGTATAGCTGTTTCCTCTTGCATCCAGTTTTTAAGCTAGGGTCTGGTCCTCACTCTAGCTCTAGGTTGATATCAATCTTCTCATCTTACTCTCAGAAAGAAAGCAAATAAATGTATTACCCAGATTTTGAACTAATGATTTACATTTACATGTGCATTTATTCACTGAAGCCCATTTTCTCTTTGGGGTAATACTGAATCTGAAAGTTTGAATAGGGATTTCAAACATGGTTACTTTAATGAATCCTGAATTATCATGGAAATGAAAACAATACATATTTGCTATGACCACACTCAGTAACTATTTCTGCAGCCCTCCCACTGTGCTCACTACAGTGGAGAACAAAGATGACATTCAACATGTTATATAGCCTCTCTCTGTTTTCATGTGAAGCTGCCTCTTTCAATGCTCTGCCTTTTCAGTATTTATCAGTGTATTTCCTGTGTGTTGACTGAATGCTTACAGAACAGACCATAATCTCTGTGATACAGAGACGAACAAATGTAACTAGTATCAAGCACAAAAACAGGATTTGGCTCTATGGGGAAGTGCTGTCCAATGTCAACACACTCTCTGGTCATGTAGCTCCAAAACTGTGGCCATGCCCTCTCTCTGCAGGGTGTGTGGGGTTGGGAAGAATCTATGTCAGACAGCTGGATCTCTACAACGTTTTCATAAAGATAACTCTTAAATTCCGCCTGTGTTCTGTGTGTTTTTATGTACATCTGCCTGCCGACAGACTTTACCCAGAGTGGGAGAATTAAGTGGATTAAATGTTAAAGCTTGAAGGTTGAATCTCATTTCCTCTTTGCCTCCCAACGGGAGCTAGCTGCTGTACTTTTGACTTTGAAGGGGGGTTCACTGGACACTGGACTTCATACCGACTCCTCTGAACATCCTCAAGACATTACAGATCCCGGGTTCATCGTAACTCAATAACTGTGCACAGACAGTCTGGATGCAGGGGCGAGGCCTCCTCTCCGGGGACCCTCAGCTGAGACGATGAGAAATAAACATGTACAACAGAAAATAAATGAGGAAGATTTTTTTAAATTGCACTGGTTTAGCATTGCCAAGTTTGGGGATTGAATACCTCACATTCTCTTTGACATTTTTGACCTACAGCCCATTTTTCCAGGATGTTTCTTAATACTGATCAGTTCTGAGCAAAGTCACTATCTAGCCACTTACATCTGGGTTGCCAAGAATCTTGGCTCTTCAGTTCTATGGGTCCAATAGTCACACATCAACCCCCAAAGCATCCAAAGCATCCAAAGCAGCCACATAATGACAGCCACAGTGTAATGGAACATTTCTTTAAAAGGATAAAGTTGTAGTTTATCTATGGCCTGACAACTTGTTCTACTTATTTGCAGCTACAGGCAGCTAGCACATGTACGATACACAATATCAATATCATTATAGATCAATAAATTAGGACATAGTTTCGGGTTTTACTCAGATTGAGTTGATGATAACGACACTATTGCTAGACAAGAACGTCAATATTGGTCGACTCTGCAAAGCCCCTCATTACGTTCAATGCCAGCGTTTTCAAAATTCTCGCTTTCTACAGAGTCTTCACGAAAGAATATGGTTATGGTAATTAAAACATGGTTATGGGAGTGTTAGGAAACTAAAACATGTGGTTAAGGCTAGGGAAAGATCACAGGTATGGTTAATAAAAAATAAACATCAAGTGCAGTTCTGTGACAGGATGGGAACTCCAGTCTCCTGCATGAAAGATGCCCTACTCGCCCATCCACCACCACAACTTCCACACCCTTACTTTCCTCCTTGCTACACTAGGACACACTACTTCCTGCATTGTTACTAAAAGTTGACATTTTATGTAAATCTTGAGGTGCGAAATCATCCAATATCTACATAATACACAATACAACATTTCTAGGGATATTGGGTTGGATGATTAACGGTGCAGAAATGGGTCTCTCAATCATTTCACTGAAGTTTATAAAAGTCTTGATTTGAGTACTGGTTGATTTGGCAACACTTTCTACTGGCGACAGCAACAAGTGCATTTTAATAACACAGCTTCCAGAGTTTAATTCGAAATGACATATCGACCACTAAGCCAAGGGAACATTGGCCAATGGTCCTGTATGGCTTCTTATGCCCTTACTGTCTATTGTGCTCTCTCTTGCTCTCTCTCTGGGGTGTTGCTCAACATTTGGCAGCTGGTTTCCATTAGGAAACTGTCAGGGAGGGGCGGGAGGGGCATGACAGTGTTGGAGACAGTAACTCAGAGCCCATGTGAGCTTTTGCCTTGGGGTACCTCTGATGACACACACATGCACAAACACAAAGCAGCACCATTGTGAAGCCCAGACAGACACATATAAGTCCTCAGAGAGCTCTCCAGTCAGCCAGAACTAATCCCTCACAAAACACTCACAAATCTTCTTTATAGTTTTCTTAACATTTGTGTACATGATCATCAGACTCATTACATACATGTGCAGTAGGTAGAAAAAGTCAGAAACCAAACATAGATGTGCTAGAATGCACAGTTTACCAACCAAAATGAGATAAAACTAAATCTGTCTTACTTTCAGCACCGATCGTTGCTGTTCCCCAAGCCTGGCAGCAGAACCTGGATAAGCAATCCCTGAGAGGATGCAGAGAAGGCAGAGGCAGGACAGAGATTTAGCAGCCATATTTGTGTTTTTGCCCAGTGGAGCACTGATCCCTCCTCTCTGTCTGTGTCTCTGTCAGTGTCTTCTGGCTGTAGGAAAGTCTCTGGGCAGCCCCTCTTGCTCGGCTGCACCCGCTGGCTTCACTTTTCCACTGCTCTGACCTTCAGATGCGGCACTGCGCCTAGTCCCGGCCCAGGCTGAGTCCTGTAAAACAAACTTGCGTGGACTTCCTCCCTTTCTCTCCCTCCCTCCCTGCCCTGATTCCTCTCCCCTAACGGACTTGCCTCTCCCCTGAGCCTGTGTCTAAATCACATACAGATGGGAAGGCTGGAAACTGAGAGAAAGAGTGAGAGGGGGAGAGAGAAAGAACAACACACAGAGAGGCAAATGAGCAACAGAGGGCTTCTGTCTCTTAAGCAGAAGGCAGGCTCGAGGCAGACAGCGTACCCATCCAAACTGTATAGCCCCCACTCCCCACCCCCCCGATTGGCAGAGTCAGATTGAGTGTTAGCTCCCCATCTCCATTTGCAGGACCATGGCACCCTTTCACCTTGAGCTCAGGCAGCACCCCTCCCTCTGCTCTCCCCTTCCCCTCTGTTCAGCCAGGGTGGGCAGAGGGTCTAAAGCTTCAACACTCACTCTGCACTTCGCAGGCAGAAAAGAAACAGCTGCTCCGATATCCCGGCTCCCAGCTCCACCTCACAGCCCCACACATGAGCTTTCTGTTTATTTTCCAAAGTCAGACCATCAAAAGCTGCTAAATGTATGGGTATTGTATGAGGCTCTTAACAGGAAGAGCTTGAGTGTGACATTTCCAGTACACAGGATGTATTGTCTCAAAACAGACTAAAAAAAGTTGTTCCCTAACATCTGACTTGCTGGATATTGTCAAGGCACTTAAAAGTTGAGACATGTCACACGAGTCCAAAGACAGTTGTGACTTCTCTACAAAGATCATGTTGTAAGCAGTTCCAAATACGTCCAAGTTATGTCGTGTTAGCCCATAGGACCATGTGGAAGTTATTTGTCTCAAGTGACTAATAAACAGGTTGTCACATTCCAGTTATGCATGGCAGAGATGATCATGCACACAAGAGCAAAACAAGGCCTCAGGCAGCTCTACTATTCCGAACAGAACCAGGGTCAAAATGAAATATGAATTGTCCACACTCTTTTAAAAAAAAAAGATTATTTTACAGAAATATAGAATATAATTTTACTGCAGCTATTTTTAAGCACATTTTTGGACATATCTGTGGAAACAGCATCGAAGCTCCAAGCCTCTGGGGTGGTGTTTCCCATGAAAGAAATTAACTGGCATCTGAGAGCTGGCTGGTAGGAGATGTGCTGTAAACCTCCGTGGTGCGCTACTGACTAGAGCATGTCACCAGTATATCCTCTGCATGTTGGTATAAGCCCACAACAAGCCCACATAGCCTTGGTTATGTACCCTTAGTTATTTAATATGTCTGTCCCTTTACAACATTTAACATTTGGAAAGACCCATTGTGCTGCTGAAAGTTGAAGCTATCAAGCTAGGCTAACTAGCTTTGACTCGGAAAGTGGATGGTAGTTGATCTAGCTTCCCTATATTAGCAGTAATCCCCACCAAATGTTTCTTTTTGTTCATGGTATTTCAACACATTCTGAGTCTGTAGTCAAGTTTCCAACCAAATGTAGCGCAAATCTTGACTGAATTTCCAAAAAAATCAGCAAAAGAAAATGGCAATTACGCCACGTTTCCATCCACTACTGTTATGTGAATATTAGGAATTGGGTGCATTAAGATAAACAGTTGGTGGCGCTAATTCTCCAGTTGGGTGCCATTACACCACTGCAGAAAAAGAGGGTGTGATGAGATGATGGCAGTCAAACCTCAAACAATGGAAAACCAAGTGTAAAACATCATGGTCATCACCTTATACAGTAAACTGGAGGGGGGCTGGTTAGCATTTCTTGTCTTTCTGTAATGGGTCCAGCTGTGGCAGTGGCAACTAAGCAGAGTGTCAAATCTCAAAGTAACGGGTAGTCATGTAACCTCAGCACTCATACCTTACCCCCATTTGAATGACATCACGTAGTAACGTAGGGAGTGCTAAAATGCCCAGCTGGTCATCTGCTGGTCAGTCTGTACCAAATATTCATGCCCCCTGAATAACTTCTGTCTTCTTTCTTGGCTAAATTTATTTTTTTTACTTCCATTTTTACTTTAAACACTAAAATAGTCCAAATTAGCTGCAAAGGAACACAACATTATTATTTTCTTCTTGCAGCCCAAAGAATTATTGCTGAAAGCTAACAGATTCATTCATTTTATTAGCCAATAAAAGAACTACTCTCTTTTATTTTGTCTCTATACCCATATATTACCTGCTTTTGAAAAGACTGTGGTACCATAACAATGTTAATTGCTGTCTTGGGAGTAACTGTAGACTCCAGTTATGCACTTTTGAGTTCAATTTGATCCTTTATAAAACACTTTCATGCAATGTAATTGGCACAAGGATGGCACTAACCACCAGAAGGCTGATGTTAGGCTTTGCTGAACCACAGTCTGTTTACTTCACCAGCTCACAGAGACAGAGAGGACTTTTCCTTCTCCATGTTTGGCCCACTGCACATTGGTATTCACAGCACAGGCATAGTGTAAACACCAGAGATCACTCACAGGCCAGGGTCGTATTCAGTGCTCGAGGAGGTTTCACAGCAGCAGCACTGTATTCTTAACTTCTCTACAAGGGATGAGTTTGTCCCGGGTGGTCTTCTTTGCCAACCTATTCAGCTAAGGCCATTATTATGATCAAAAGACACTGCTGGGTCTGGCAGCTGAGTGATACAGCAGGCATGGCAACACCGCTCTCTGAGCCAAAAGTAACAGGAAGAAATCCGTCCGCAGTGCTGCAGTGTGAGTATCACAGGATCCTACTTAATACAGTACCAGGTAACAGGGCTTTGCCACAACCATAGTGTGACTTGTACTTTATTTTTCTGTTGTTTGCCTGACAATATTTAGCATATTAAAAGGATTCATAGGGTCAAATTAAAGGATAATTCCAGTATATTTCAACTTTTATTTTCTTATATTTTCAACAAATTTTTGTAGTTTTCGGACATTATTTCTATTGGAACTAACTTTTGAATTACTCTTTTACCCGACAGGAAAAGCAAGGAATGAGTTGCTCCTATCTCATGCATGCTGTAGCTTAGGTTCACCTACAGATCAGGGTAGAAGGAGAGAGGCACGGCAGCCTCTCCTGTGAGGGCTGGGAGGTCAGAGGGTCCAGCAGGACAACCCTCTCCCCTCTGCCCGTGGTGTCTCCTTACACTCTCCACACATACCAGAGAAAACTGTAACCTTCGCCACAACAAACACGTCCTCACCTTAATACTACACACTTACTGGTAGCTCTACAATTCTTATATCAGCAGAATCTTTAAGAAACTAGTAGTAAGAAGTGCAGGTCCCGCAAAATTAAATGTAAATGCTGGTTTATTACAATTCAGATGTTTAATAGTTTTGGCCACCATTTCTATCAGTTATGAAAACATTGTACTCACCAAAGTAATTGCTGAGATCTGGGAATACAACGAA
The DNA here is from genome assembly GCA_002120245.1 of Maccullochella peelii. Lineage (NCBI taxonomy): Eukaryota > Metazoa > Chordata > Actinopteri > Centrarchiformes > Percichthyidae > Maccullochella > Maccullochella peelii. The sequence goes on along the minus strand of LKNJ01002866.1, from coordinate 6,950 downwards.
ACAATATCCGATGAAGCAAGAAACAAGCACAGTCAGACAATCTGACTGGTTGTCAACAAGCCAACAGTTAGCTAGATCCAAACCACTTTATTTGGTGGTAAAACTGAAAGTGAGCAAACTCAAATGTTGGTGGGGCGGCTGTGGCTCATATCGAGCGGGTTGTACACTGATCGCAGTGCTGGTGGTTTGATGCCCACCTACTCCTGTCTACACATCGAAGTGTCCTTGGGCAAGACACTGAACTTCAAATTTCTCCCAATGGTTGGCCAGCGTGTGTGTGTGTGTGTGAATGGGTGAATAAGCGTCAAAAACCTGTAAAACGCTTTGGATTAAAGCGCTATATAAATATAGCCATTTACCATTTGGCATAATGGCAAACTGCATATTATACTGTATCTTGGATTCAAATTTGATAGTTTGTGGTGAGGGTGGTACAAGTAGAAAGTTCATCCTGTGGGGAGTAAAGATGTGTTCTCTACATTTCAGTGCCATCTGCCACTTGGCCGGATGATGGCATTACAGAAACAGTTAGGAGGTCACCAAAATCACCAGGAATCATCCATTTGGGGACCATAAAAATCTATATGGAATTTCAAAGTAATATGGCTGGTAGTTGTAGAGATATTTGGCTGTGCACCAAAGTGTTGGACAAATGGACAACACACAGTATGGACTGACCGATGTTGGTCTTGTTAAGACCTCAGTATGCTTCAAACATCAATAGCTGTTCCGTATGGCCACACACGACGGTGGCCTGAAAAGCCTGCTGTCATAGCCTCCTCCTGGCTACATCCCACTGTCTCCCTGATCTTGCTCCAACAACTCTAGGTGTTTTTTACGTGTATTTTATGTTTCGACATGATGAATCGTACGAATGCCGATTAGAGCACACTGTTGTACACACAAAAAGTCAAGGAAGTAGTTCAATTCAGTTCAGTTTTATTTATATAGCGCCATATCATAACAACGTTCTCTCAGGGCACTTTGTCATAAAGAGCAGGTCTAGACCGACTCCTTATGTGTACAGAGACCCAACAATTCCCACCAAGAGCAAGCACAAGCAACAGTGGCAAGGAAAAACTCCCTTTTAACAGGAAGAAACCTCGAGCAGAACCAGGCTCTGGGTGGGCGGTCATCTGCCTCGACCGGTTGGGTTGAGAGAGAGTGGAGGGAGAGAGCGAGAGCGAGAGAGCATGAGGAAAACGAACCTGCAGTAGCACAGTAGTTGTGTGAAGAATAAAAATAGAAAGAGTTTGAGTCAAAAGTTCAAATCCTGTCTACTTGCACACCTCGGCAAACCTGACCAATTGCCCCGTAAAATGGGTGTGGTTGTTGGATTGTCATAGCAGGAAAAGCACAGGTGTAATAATTGCCAACCTTAATATAGGCAACATTTCAGTTAAGTATGCCAGTTCCAGGGCCCCAGTACTCTGCATGCTGGCTCACCGACATGACGTACTAGAACACCCAAATGGAATGAACCCATCTTTACTGTTATTAGCTCCACCTGCTTTTTCCTGCTATGGCGAGTCAAAATGTCTGCAGTGAAAAAGGTCCATCACAAGGTGAAAAATAAGATGATAGATAATGTTGGAGCCAAATACTTGCTTTGATAATTATTAAATATTTTGGGTTTGTTCATTGACATTACTATGGAGCGTGTGTCAAATTTTCATTTATTATTTGAATGATGGAGCGGGAAGGTTTCATGCCCCCTGGAGAGAGTGTATGTTTACACCCCCACCTCCTTGGTAGACAGGTGACTGCAGCACCTACCTTTTATCAGGTGTTTTCATTTGGGCTGGTTGGGTACACAGGTATGCAGCAATACAGTTTTAGACCGCTGTTAAGTGCCAAACTTTTTTTTTTGTTGTTTGCACGGTGAAGCACCGACCTCTTGCTCCAGTCTGGTAAGACCAATACATTTTTTTGTGTGTGTGTGTTGAAAATGTGTGTAAAACTTTGAAGAATAAAACAATATAATCAAAGGAAAAAATGTGACTCATTGGTTGCTTGGGGCGCTTCAAACGGTACCGCATATCCTGTACCTTGGCATTACTAGGAGCCAAATACATCTTTTAGATAACGTTTGTTACTATACACCTAGGTCTTAAGGACTCGACTGTATTAATATTGGTTTTAAAGAGTGTTTAGAGATTTAAGTAGTAGTCTTTGAGTAAACATGTAGATAAATGTCTTGTGTAGCTTCCTCTGTAATTTCCTCAAAATCATCCACTTAATGCGTGTTCTCTAGGTGCAGCTCTCCTGTTGGATCCTGTTACTCTTACTGTCCTGTTTAAAGACGGCCTCATAATTTCTCTCAGTGTGTGAGTTGACTCTTCAGGGAGAAGTGTCTCGGTCTTGGCAGTGAGTGTTGATTAGAAACAGATGGAAGAAGAGGGGGGGGGAGAAGAGAGAGAGTGATTTAAAAAATGTAGAGCAGAGGTTTGACTTGGTGGGAAAATGGAATGATTCAATCTGAAACTGACAGAGTGTGCTGCAAATCACATGTGTAAATGCTGGCAGTGCTTGTGTAATTTCATGTGCATTTCCCCAAAGGTTTCCCCATCATCTGATCTGAGTCCAGGCTCTTCCCAAGACAACTGATGGAAAAACAGGAACCAGAGGCCAAGAAATGTAATAGGTGAACCTTAGCATCAACATTTCTGCATTAAAGTATATATAACGACTAGATGTATGTTATACTGTATATTTTGTTTAGTTGTGTACCATCTCAAATGTTTCCAACAATGTTCAAACCCAGAGAAATACGTAATTTTATTCAAGGTTTTTTGTCGCCTGTCAGTGGCGTCATATGCCCTTTACCCCCTCTGGCTGCTATAACTTCAGGGGAAACACGGGACACGTCAGAGAGTGAGGAAGGAAGGAATACAGTGTCACAGAATTATACTCCGTAACAGTAATGCAGCATTATTTCTGCAGCATAAGTTTCTCATTAATTGCATGCCATTTTGCAACACAGTAATCCGGTAAAGAACTCATTTATTGATATAATATTTCAATATCGATCTAGCGTTCTACAATGTGCTACTATGTCAGCCACCAAGCTAATGCGTACCGTAATGTTATAACGTTACAACGTTCAACACGCTCATAAAGTTATTTTTAGTATGATTGTTTTGACCACGGATAACAGCGCTGGGCTACCCCGCGATTGAATTTGCCACATAATGTTAGCTACAGTAGCTGTATCGGTAGTCGACTCATCTAATGGTAAGTTAGCGTTACATTAGCTAACGTTACTTGCAGCTATTTCATTAGAATGAAATGACAATGTGAATAAACATGACTTAAAGCGGTAGGCAAAATCTGTGCAACCTATGCAAAACCTTCCGCCTCTCTCTGCTGCCTTGTATCACTCCGCTAAGCCCCTCCCACCAAACCCACAACTTCGACCGGCAGCCGCAGGAGTCGGTTACCCTGCAAAAACGTATCCCTCGTAGTGCTCACTCTCAACGGCGTGAGCCTCACCGAGACCGCAGTCCCTCCCGCCGCGACTTGTCTTCTCAAAGACGCCCCTCCAGCGCTTCGCGGCCACAGAGCACAGCACCCCAGACTTCAGAGGCAGCTGCAACGCCATCCAGCAGGGGGATGAGAGGCTAGTACACCACACACACACCACTGTCCCCCCTCAAAAGTTATTCCCCACTGTTTGTCATCATGTGTTTTTGTTACGTCAATATGAGCGCCATGGCATTGAACATAATGATCCCGAAGCTCCGTGTGGAGCCGGGACGTGTTGTTTTGTACTATACACTGCTGTAGGCAAAGGAGGTGTTGGAAATTCTTCACAAGTTGCAGGATTTTCAGCAGGATTTTCTGCCACTGAATCAGGCTTTTACCGTCTGAAGCGACGTGCACGCGCATTTGTAGCTCAGCCAATACGAATGCAGCGTCTCTCTGAAATAACCTATGGCCAAAGCCTCCCCGTCACGAGCTAGATAGAAGAGGAGGGGCAGAAGTAGAGGTTTGCTCTCAGACCACTTGAATTACAGTATGCTGGACAGTTATCATGGGATTTTTGCCCAATGAAATCCATGGTCAAGTTAGATAACTTTTCATCAGCAATGGTGGTTCTTTAACAAAGAAGACAACATCTCCCATGATCCCACGGTACTTCACGACGTCATCAAATTACGTCTTTTGTTATTGTTTTGATTCAGAGACCCCTAGCGGTAGAAATTATATATTTTGCACTTAAAGGAGGGGTAGGCAGTATTTCTTTGGCTTTGCAAAGCCAATTTTTTAATATTTTAAATCGTGCATTACTTACATACATGTTGACTTGCTAGCAGTCCTCATCTCCCTTGCCTTTGTTTCATGTTACTGCCGGTAACTGTTCATCAGTGGAATAGCGTGAAACCAGCGGCAGGAACATGTTTCACACCACCCGTGCATGACCAAGTGCACGTTCCCACATGATACAAACAACACTCATAAAAATATTGCTCCATAGCACATCTAGTGGTCCACACAACTCCACAGAGCACCTTCAAGACAATTATGTAAAGTAGCCACATATGAAAGTTCCCCAGGTTTCACAAATACATAAATCTGAATATCATTGGCATAGCAATGATAAGAGACGCAGCCAAACAAACACAATGTGCCCTAAATTTAATTTTAAAAAGATAAATAGGAGGAAAACCATTTGAGAGCTATATCAGATATTCCAACCTCTTACCACTCAGACAATCTGATAAATTATTATGTTGCAGGAAAGCAGCGCTTAAATTGGACTGCAGCAGGATGTTTTGTGATGTTTGTGACTCTAATGATAGCCATCTCTGTGCTGTGCCACTGATGCAAACCAGACTGAAAATGATCAAATATGTTGTTTTCCTCAACAAATTCCAAAAGACAACTTAGGCACATGGTGCTTTGAATTGTGCTAATATCAGCACTCTAACATGCTTGAAATGACAATGCTAACAATGCTGACTTTTAGCAAGTATAATTCAGCATTCATGTATCTTCTGCCCACACAGAGTTACAGCAGCACAGAGCAGGCCAACTACAGCTAACAGCTGCTATGGCATCACAGCCAGACATCTGCATACAGCTGCTCTCAGACGACTCACTAACATTTCTATCTTATGCATTCAGTGGCTTAGACTAAGTGCAGCACATCACATAGCTTGAGTCATCTGTTTTGGACCTGGACACAGTTTTCTCAATACTTTCCATCATACTGGTCAAAACGACCATTGCTTCAGTATAACATCTCTTGTGTTTGCTTTGCCAAAGTGTGCTGCTATCCAGTGCTTTACAGTGCAGGAGGGCCAAGGGGCTGAACTTCAACTGATTGTGGTCTCTTAAATTAAATAGCAATTTAATTTCTACTTCATCCATAACCTGACAAGTTTCAATATTTACTGTATTTTGCACAGCTTTACACAGTGGTTTGTGCAAAGCCAGTATTGGCATGACTTACAGCTGCACAGGAGATTTGGTCAATTTTGACCTGAGGGTGGCACAAGAGGAAAGGTCAGGGGCTCACCAAAATCATCAGGACCATGAACACCCATCCATGGAAATTCAGTAAACATATCATGTTCTGGGTCACAGTGTCAAAGAAACGAATGAACAGACAGATTGACCAATATCACATTTGCTGCATAAAGATGTAAAAGTGCAAAAAGTGCGTTTAGATGGATTCAAGTGACTTCAAAGGCAGAGAATTACTGTAAAATGTTTTTGAAATATCAAATATCCCCCAGAGCATGTTTACTGTGATTATAGGTGATAGCTGATATTACACATTGCATTACACACTTTAAGCATACATTCAGTGAAGTTCTGCAATCATTTCAAATAACAAGAACCTCTACAATATGTTGCAGTGGATATTTTAGTGCATTTTCAAACCTATAGTTGTTTGCTGTGGTCCACACCAGTGGATGAGCTGGTCAACCTTTTGTGTTTCCTCTTGGTTTCGGTTATTTTTCTCACAGAAAAAAGTCACTCCGCTCATTCGTTAGATGTGTCGGGGGCGAGATAGTACACACAGGAAGAAGGTCCTGAAGAAGGTCCTATCAACACAAAATTCAAGAAGGCAACGCACTTTGTTGCTAGTCCAGGTCAGACCTTGATTCATTCTCGAGACAGAGACCACTTCCCCTCTGGTCTCGGTGTGGTTGTTTTGGTCCGCACCTGAGTTTGATTTCTGTGTTTAGATCTGCCCTAACAAATCGTACCAAGGGGGAAAACGAACCAGAGTCCGACTAAACTGGACTGAACAACGCAGGTTTGAAAATGCCGTAGTGATATGTACACGACTGTGTCTGTTCTCATGTCTTTTATCACCTTTAGGTTCAGGTATATCTGAGCAATTTTGACATGTCATAGCAGAAAAAGCACAACATTAATGTGCTTTTTCTGCTAAGACATGTCAAAATGTCTGCTGGGAGAATGGTCTATATCATTGGCTGATATTGGCCTGACATAAATAGACTCTTGCAATTAATTTCTGACATGCATTGTACAAATCCTACAGACTACATGGGTGGACGCCTTGGTAGCCTAATGCTTAATGCGCATTCAGCGTTAAGACAAGGCAGCTTTATTTATATAGCACATTTCAAACACAGAGGCAATTCAAAGTGCTTTACATAGGCAAAGAAAAACATTACAATGACATTCAAAACAATAAGAATAAAATCAATTCAGAAAAAATGAAATAAAATACAGTTACAGTGCAGTAAAAAGATGTAAATTGCCAATGCAACAAAGGAAAAAAAAATGGCATTAGAGAAACCAGTCATGCAAATGCACAGGAGAACAGCAGAGTTTTTAATTTTGTTTTGAAAGCGGCTAAAGTTGGGGCGCATTATAGATCTTCAGGAAGTTGGTTCCATCTGTGTGCAGCATAAAAGCAGCTTCACCCAGCTGACTGCTTCCTAAAGATCTAAGTGCCCTACTGGGTTTAT
>LKNJ01002865.1:0-56749 GCA_002120245.1 Maccullochella peelii | reverse complement strand
GCTGAAGTAGTAGGCCAGCGAAAAACGTATGGAAGTAGAAGAAGAAGAAGAAGAAGAAAAAGAAGAAAAATAAAGAACAGGATAACAACAGTGTGAATGCTGAATCAGCATTCCCACTAATTATCTGACAACGTGAATTCATTTCTGATCATGTAGATTTAAAAAAAAATGTTTGTTATATATAATATAATAATGAATTTCCTAAAATATCAAATATCTCATCTAACTCATGGCTTTATAAATAAAATAATAGAATAGAATGGAATTGAATTGAAAAGATGGCAAAAGTTCTACCTTGTTGAAATAATGAGCATGGTTATCATACATGGTTGTATGATAGAAGGAGTTGGTCGTAAGGATAGAAAAGGGTGAATTTACCAAATTGGCCTTAAATATAGTTGCCACACATATTATTTAGTGCCAACTCTGATATATCAGCAATTTCATAAAGATACAAAATGTCCTGCTGTAACTACCATTTGAAAGGTATTTACAAGTTGTATGAATTACTTTTTTACCTGTTCATCATGAACAGGAGGAGACAGGAGGTCGGGGATACTGCTGACGAGCCTCATTCACTTCAAGTTCAGGAGATGCTTTCTCATTTTCATTTGTTTCTTTCTCTGTTTCCCCACCAGTGTCCATACCCAACACCAGAATTCATTTTTGTAATTACAGGACAAAATCAATGGCACCTCATTCTGACAGAATGAGTCACTCTCTGTAGTAGACCAATGATTAAAACTGATACGTGGGCTTATTTTACATAAAAGTCTAGCTGCAGCAATGACTGCACACCTACAGGGTGATCTTAGTATTTTGACATTGTAACTCAGTGTAATTAAGCAGAGAGGTCTATGTGTTCTATTTCTCTGTATCTTTGTTGGATGTGATTAAAGACATTAGCTAGAAGACCCAGTTCATTGCACGTGTTTGGTGTTACCCAGACTGCACAAGGGGCTTGACCTTTTACTGTAGTATTTTTCCTCATGACACAAATTCTCTAACGATGATGTTTTTTTAATCTGTTTTGATGTATCCAATAGAAAAATATTGTATGTTACATGTCACATACATTTTTCCTGAATACACGCCCTTTAAAACTTCATAGACAGACCACAAAACCATAATTGAGATGAAGGATGCACAGGGTAATAGTGAAAATAGTTACATATTTTAATTCCTCAAGCTAGCTATATTAACTAAAGGATAAAATTAAAAAATGGTGATTATTAAATATGGTAAAGTACTTTATTCCTTAGCTATTCTGTTAGATACTCCAAAGAGGAACACTTCACATGTTCTGCTTATAAAGAGGAAAAGCAAGCAAAAAATGCGTTTTCTAATTTGAATATGGTGGCTCAGTGGATGGTGGTAGCATTGCACAAGGGATCTCAGACTGGAAGCCTGATTATGTGAATAATATCTGAGTAGTATTTGAACAAATGTTCCGCAGGATTCTTTGACTTTCCTAATTGTGTGCAGTGCAGCCCGTACTCATTTATTTAATCCATGTTTGTGAAAGAAGTATATGATCACAAAATTATGGAAAACTAGTACGACTTAACGACCTTATATCTGAATCTTTGTTACATTTTTTTGCAGTAGAGAATCAGTAAAATATTCCAGTATCTGTGAAAATGACTAATTAGCCACATCTCCTTTGAAAATGTGAAGCTGCTTGGCTAATGCATGACAAAACTGCCATGTAGAAGTTTGACCTTTCAGATGACACATTAGAGTCTCAGTATATATGTAGGCATTTTCTTGCCGTCCTCCCTCTTGTCACGAGCTGTCTTCACTGCCAGAGTCATAATTACTACCAGAAATAAATGAGTTAAATGTGGTAAAGTCTGTAGCTGCACATCCAGCACTATATGAAATCATTAAGCATCTCACACTTGACTGGTGCCTGTTTTAGAAATTTCACAGCCTGATAAAACATGTGTGATAAAGCACCTCTGAGGAAATGGTATCTAATTGCTTGTCAGTTATTAAAAATAGCAGTATTATGGGTAGTAATAAACAAACTCTTCAAAGCTGTGACATGTGGGGTCTTGCATTTATATACCCCTACCAGTTACTATGTACAAATTCAGGACAAAGAGATAAAAGGCAAAAAGGTGAGACACTGTAAAAATAAATAGTGATTAAACCAATCAGAAGTACCTGAGAGATACGTGTATTTTAAAGTTTCTGATGAGCTGTTATAAAGATGAACTTTAAGTACATGTATTCCCTGTCAAAAATATGCAACTCAGTTTGACAGGATCTGAAAAAGTACTGGGGTTGGAGTGCATGTCAAGTATCTTATAACTTGCTATCGCTTGCACAAGGTCAAATCAGCCTGTGCACAGAGCAGAAAAGGATCTTGCTCGACTTTCTTTCCCTGGTTCGCAGCAGTCTTTGACCAGGATCCATTTCAACCACTACAGGCAGGCTTCTCTGGCTTTCACATCAGTAAGAAAAGAGAACGGGACGGATTGTTTGACCTTTTACGGTGCACAGTCTGGAAAGTGATATGTGATTCAAATGTGTCAGGAAGAAGGAAAAAAAATGAGGGGAGACGGAACGAAAAAGGAGAGAGCAAATTACAGTCCGAGGGAAGGTATGAAGACAGAAGAAGCATTTCTTATAAGGGAGATCTTGCACTTTGGGCATCTTAAGACTCTAATCCACCCAGGATATCTTCTTTGATGAAACAACGTGTCAATCAATGTTCAAAAGATTATTATGAATTGCATTACACCTCTCAAATGCCAACCAGCAGGCAGTAAAGGATGTGCAGCAACCATGGGTTGTCTATGCGGTCACCATATGGTGAATCAAAAAATTACCTTGAGCAAGCATTTACATTTTAACTCATAAGCCCACAGCTATAAAGTTCTGTCCCTGAACATATCAAAGTACCTTGTTACTACCTTGCTAAGTGATATAACATCAGTTCCTTAAGTGAATTCAAAGTTTTGATTTAACTGAAATCCCATTCAAAGAAAATGAAAAACATTTCCTATCCAAATTTTTACTCCCATGTATCTAAACTTTTAAGCCGGAGATGCCTGATTAGAAGCTCTGATTAGTATTCAGGGTCCACAGCATGTGTGATGCCAATTATCCACTGGGTCATTACCACTCTTGAGAGAAGCCGTGCTGGCAAAAGGGTTTTAAGGGAAAAGACCTAAATTTTCATCAGCAGTTGCAGTGGCTCTTTTGTGGTATTGACAAGGAACAAATGAAACCAGAGCACTCAGTGGGATGAAGAAAGAGTGAGCTAATCCATAGGAGTAGAAAATGGCAACTTTATATTTATACATTGCCAAAACATTCTAGGTGGGCGAAGAAAGCAAGAGAGTCTCTCTGTTAGCATTTTATACATGTAACTCAAAATATAGCTAATATAAACAACTGTTTCTGCAGGAGGGTTTTGGCCATGAGTAGAACAACTCAAAAGATGATATTATTGCACAAGTCCAATTTTAAATGCTAATGCTTGCTTAGCTGGCAGGTGGTGCAGTATCACAAGCAGCAGGATTCAGTTCATGTGATAATAGCCCTACTGATGTTTTTCTCTGTGAGTCAGCTGATGATAGAACAGAGGTGGGAAGTAAAGGGGTAAAAATAAGTATTCATTACTATTTCTTTGAAGAGGACGTACAGCATGTTATTTAATCATTTTTTAGATAATACAAAGGATTTGGATAATTAGAGTTCTTCTGGCTGAATTGCTTTGCATTATTTTGAACCGGCATACACAGTGGAAAGACACAGCACACTGAAATTCAAACAGCTTTCACTCTAAAATGGCCTCTGCTTTATGAATGTTTCTCACGCAGAAGAGTTTTTTCTCACCTGCACTACTGAGAGCCACGACAGAGAATAATCCCACAATATGTTAAAGCTTAAACTAGTGCATCGTGAGACCCAAACCTTTGAAAATGTCATTTCTGGAGCCAGTTCGTCTCCTGACCAAAATGTGCCATTTTGAAGAACTCCATTACAGCTGTAAACAATATTCTCAGTTAGAATATCCTCATAGTGAGAACAATTTCCTCACTGGGAATGTTGTTATTAAAACATCATGGTCCAGAAACAACAGTATTATCTCTGTGATGTTCTTGGAAGGTTACATAATGTTACCCCAAATCCCAGCATGAGCAAATAATGTCTTTAGGTAAAAACTTTCAAATTAAAATGTTGAGCATTGACAACTGTTTTATGGAGGGAATAATGACACTCATAGAAACTGCATCCCAAGGCTCTTCTACCACATTGGCTTCAGCCTTCAGCCATGTTTGCTGCTTCTTGGCTGAGTATCAACACTAAAGTTGTGACACCAACTGTTTAAATTTTCCAGCTCCAGCTCCCTCAGACCTTGTTTCAAGTTAGAAAATACATAAATTACCTGTTTGACCTTGTACTTTAATGGACACGAAAGATAAACATATTTGTTCCTTGTATTATTCATGAAGCCAATTCAACAGCATGAACAAGTCAATAAGTCAGTGTGAGAATCAAACCAAGGTGAATAGTGTGATTGACTGCGCAAGGTATATGGAGAATCATAAGGCCTTATGTTTGGCCCTTCCCTTAGGCTCTCTCTTCGATGTGAGATTGTAGGAGGTACACCGCAAGACCTAGAGCATAAATTAGCATACTACATTATTCATCACTTGTCAATAATGTGACTGGCAGAAACATTAACTACAGCCAGTTCAAAACAGACTAAATAAGGATATAACAAACCTGAGAGACAGGGTACATTTTGAATTAGGAGCTGTGCAGTTGCTGCATTTGCTGATTTAAGCCCCTCCTGGTGTCTGAGTCAAGGTCATGTGACACATAATCACAGTAGAAACCAATAAGAAGAAAATTAAAGACTGATGTGTTTGTAAAGTTCAACTTATCTTTAAGGTGTCATAAATAAGACTGTACTGACCCATGACACAAAATGACCATAATACACCTGTGGAGGTTTGATAGAGTTGGTGATCAATACCAGTGTCTTACACTTACTTCACCAGAAGTGGGTTTCTGGCTTTCTGCCCAATACTCCCAATCACTGCACAATCATCCCCTTACTAACACACACAAACACCTTCGAGACCTGGCAATGCTGTAAATTTCTATAAAATCAAAACATAATTCTTGCTTTGCAGAAAAACCCAAGACACACACACATACACACACAAACACACAGTCCCAGTGAGCAAGTAAAAGCAAGTGATGAGTCCCTAATGACTCCAGCTGGCCAGCAGAGCAAGAAAGTGTTTCACCACTGTAGGCCGTTATGTTGTCACTTTTTCCTCCACGTCAGGGTGTCAGACTTTAAACTGAAGTGACAGATCACTTGTTTAGCTGCTCTCTCCCAGCAAAGGACACTGACGGCTGGATCCAGAGGCAGAAAGGTCAGGCCACCAGGTTGGTTGTGCTAATGGAGTGCTGACCAGGCAATAAGCCAGCCTCTCAGGAGACATTTGCAGCCTAGTTCTCACCTCAACAGTGTGGCGACTTTGCATCACTCCTATTACCACTTGCCAACACCGGGGCTTATTCTCACTTTTTCCTCTCTCTCTTCATTCACACTTTGCTGATTACTGAGCCACTCATTGTGTCATTTATTCTGTGCTTACTTCTCTAGGTTGTCAAAGAGCATGAAACAAAGTCTTGGTTCAGAAATGTGTAGTTTGTTTTCTGAAGCTGTAAAGCTCACAGAACAGTTCAGGCATTTGTGTAAGAGCACCTCAAGATGGCAGTGTTCACCATGGCAGGCTACTCAGCCTTGGAGCTCAACAGCTTGCCTTTCTCAGAAGCAGCAGGCAGAGAGCTGTGGATGAAATTGAGGGTTATCTACTCCATTGAAATTAAGTAATGATTGGATGGTAATAAATGACGGCTGGATCTGTATGACTGACTCTGATTTCCATTTTATTACATCTTGTGTTTTCTAGTTACCTCGTGTCACTTCTGACGCGTCATTTTGGGGTTACTCGGCTCAGTTCAGCCTCCTCTTGTTGCTTTGAAACTTGGTCAGGTGAGATCATCTGCGGTTATGGGCACTTCCAAAGTCACAGCACAGCCTCCTCAGATCATCACAGCTCTAGCACGAGGCAGTAAACTTACAAACAAATGCAATTCAGCCATTACGCAAAGAGCTCGGAGCACATGCTGCTGCTGTATAGCTTTGATGACAGGGATAACTGTCAAGGTTATTTCTTACGGACAAATGCTGATGACTGGCTGCAGGGTGCCAAGTGTGGCGGACAGAGCGTGAATATGCACCCCGTGCAAATATGCTTAGACAACGGCTTCTCTGTCTAGAGTGCAATTATTAGTGACTCTCACACAAGGCTTGTATTGTATATGCCTCTGTTTGTTCTTGGCAAGTCATATCTATCGGAAACCGTTGCAGTGCATCTTTATTTAATGTGCTTCAGTCTTGTGGCGTTTTATGTCCACCCCAATTAGTGTAGCCTACCTGACAACAGCCTAACAGGTTGGTTTATGCGTTTGATGCGTCCCTTTAGAGCCAATGACTGCTATCTGCCTTTATATAATCATCCACAGCGTAAAAGGTAAAGGACAGACACTGTTTTTTTTCTACATTCTGATCAGCAGCACTAGCAGCTTCATCATCATCATCATCGTCGTCATCATCATCCCCCTCCAGCCTCGGGGTTTTGGTTAAGCGCCTCTGCAGCCTGCAGCATCTTCACGGAGCATCTCACCGCGGACAACCCTCTGGTCTGCATTAAGTGACGTGACTTCGGGCCAATCCTGTTGCTGCTCGGGCTGTCGACGCCACTGAAAGAGAGGGGCGGTGTCCAATGACGAGGGTCGGCGGGGTGGGGGGCGTCGGTGTGGTGTACTTCACCAACCCTCCTATGGGTTTACACAGAGTTAGTGCAAGATATTCTGCTCTGGGAGTGAGAGTGCAAGGATAAACTGCACATACACGCTGCGCATCGGTGTCACACTGAACAGCCTTTATACAGAGGTTGGCGTTTCCAAGTGGGATCGACTCTGAGATTTCTCTTTTTTTTCTCTTTCTTTTTTTTTTGCATAAATGCCTTCATGATCTTCTTTTAACCTTGTGTCTGCGTGATTATTGATGGCGCTCCGTGAACTTGAAACATGACGGGACACGAGTGTCTCTTCTTGCTTTCACCTCGTCTGCGCCTTCACCTTAACAGGTAGCCGGAGGGGGTTAAAACGCCGGTTTTCTCGGGACGTGTACGGGAGATGAGCATTGATTTTGGGACCCGCTCTAATGGAAGACACCACAAACCGCTGACCACCTGGCTGTGTCTGCTGGAGAGCGACGCTGATCACCGCAATCACCGCAGGTCGCACAATTAGATCCTGTCCATTCCTGAAGTTAAATGGGGGAAACGGAACTGCGACATATGCAGCCTCTAAATTACCCCAGTTTGTGCGACCAGCTGCTTTTACCTAAAACCTGTTCTTGAGTCTGATTACTCCTGCGGGGCAATTATTTTTTCCCTCTTTCCTGGACCCAAAGCTAGATCTGACTGAGAAGGATATCTTTACCCGAATAAGCTCGCAGGCACACTGGATGAGAAGACTATGAGCTGACACACTCCGGTTTTTCTCCTGCGCTGTAACGGATTTGGGTATGTACGATAAAAATTGGGTCTCAGTTGCCCACTAAGAATTCAACATCTGACTGAGCTTATTTTGTATGCTTCATTCATGCGTATTCATTCGATTAGCCCACACACAGCTCTTTAATTTTGGCAATTTAAGTGTAAAAATTAATAAGACTGTGTAATGTGTTGTGAAGTTTTGTGGCCATGGGGGTTTTGAGGCGCTGAAATTTCTTAGTGATCATAAAATGTGTAGGATTTAGAAAAGGAGCAACATACATGAATGGCTGCCTAAATGGTTGCTGCAGTGTATTTGTAGATTTCTTTTCTCTATGAATTGTTGATTAAGGCCTTTGGGCAGATTTACTAGTGATTTAAAAATAATGGAAGTGGACAAAACAGCTGACTGTGAGGAGGGGGATGTTTGTTTAATTAATTTAATTAGTGTGCACAGCAAAGTTATTTCTCTGAAGAGAAACTCTGTCATGTATTCATAGGTTTGTCCGAGGAAGATTCCTGCCATCACATGCAAGGAGTCGCTGCCTGTAACAACGTTGCATAGAAAGAAACCTTTGAGTTGTGAAGGCTGGAAACACATTCACGCTGTCATGGATCTAAAAGACTATTACCTGTTGGGTGCCCTGCTTGCCTGCATATGGCTAGGTCCTTCAATAGCCCTAGAGCTAATCTACCCCATCAGAGAGGAGTTGCAAGAAAATGTCCTCATTGGAAACATACCAAAGGACCTAAACATTTCCCATACAAATGCTGCCACTGGAGCAAGCGCTAATCTAGTGTACCGGCTCGTCTCCAAAGCAGGAGATAACCCACTGGTCCGCGTTCTGAGTAGCACTGGCGAGATATTCACAACATCAAACCGAATCGACAGAGAGAAGTTGTGCCCCGGTCCCTCCTTTGAGGCCAGCGAGTGCTCCTTTGAAATTGAAGTGGTCATCCTGCCTAATGATTATTTCAGGCTGATTAAAATCAAAATAATTGTCAAAGACACAAATGATAATGCCCCCATGTTCCCGTCCCCTGTGATCAACATCTCCATCCCGGAGAACACGCTCATTAACAGCCGCTTTGCTATTCCTTCTGCCACTGACCCAGACACTGGCCCCAACAGTGTCCACAAATATGAGCTGATCAACGGGCAAAGTGCCTTCGGCTTAGACATAGTAGAAACGTCTGATGGGGAGAAGTGGCCCCAGCTCATTGTGCAGCAGAATTTGGACAGAGAGCAGAAGGATACATATGTGATGAAGATCAAAGTGGAGGATGGTGGCAGTCCACAGAAATCCAGCACTGCCATTCTCCAAGTTACAGTAACAGATGTCAATGATAACAGACCAGTATTTAAAGAGGGCCAGATAGAGGTGCATATACCAGAGAACTCCCCTATTGGCACGTCTGTTGTGCAGCTTCAGGCTACAGATGCAGACATAGGGGGAAATGCAGAGATTCGTTATGTCTTTGGGACTCAGGTGTCTCCTGCTACTAAAAGACTCTTTGCATTAAATACAACATCTGGCCTAATTACAGTGCAGAGGCCTCTGGACAGAGAGGAGACAGCTATTCATAAGCTTTCTGTTTTAGCTAGTGATGGCAGCTCTAGCCCTGCCAGAGCTACTGTTAACATAAATGTGACTGATGTTAATGACAATCCACCTAATATTGACCTGAGATACATAATCAGTCCCATTAATGGCACTGTTTTCCTCTCGGAGAAGGATCCCATCAATACCAAGATAGCTCTCATCACGGTGTCAGACAAAGACACTGACATCAACGGCAAGGTCATTTGCTTCATAGAGAAGGATGTGCCCTTCCATCTCAAAGCTGTGTATGACAACCAGTATCTGTTAGAGACATCTGCGCTGCTTGACTATGAAGGGACCAAGGAATACAACTTTAAAATAGTAGCTTCTGACTCTGGAAAGCCAAGCTTGAATCAGACTGCCTTGGTAAGAGTGAGGCTGGAGGATGAGAATGACAACCCGCCTATTTTTACTCAGCCAGTTATTGAGCTGGCTGTTATGGAAAACAACAAACGCGACCTGTTCCTCACCACTCTTAGCGCCACAGATGAAGACAGTGGGAAAAACGCAGAGATCGTTTATCAGCTGGGACCAAATGCATCATTCTTCGATCTCGACCGCAAAACAGGGGTCCTGACTGCATCCAGGGTTTTTGACCGGGAGGATCAGGATAGGTTTCTCTTCACTGTAACGGCAAGAGATAACGGGACCCCCCCTCTGCAAACGCAGGCAGCCGTTATTGTAACTGTGCTGGATGAAAATGATAACAACCCTAAGTTCACACATAACCACTTTCAGTTCTTTGTGTCTGAAAATCTCCCTAAATACAGCACCGTGGGGGTGATAACTGTGACAGATTCAGATGCTGGAGAGAATGCTGCTGTTTCTCTTTCCATACTGAATGACAACGAGAACTTTATACTGGATCCTTACTCTGGGGTGATAAAATCCAATGTGTCATTTGATAGGGAGCAACAGAGCTCCTACACTTTTGATGTCAGGGCTGTGGACAGTGGCAGGCCTCCTTGCTCCTCAGCTGCCAAGGTGACCATCAATGTCATTGATGTGAATGACAACACCCCCATCGTCATCTACCCCCCCTCCAACACATCTTTCAAGCTCGTCCCTCTCTCCTCTATCCCAGGATCTGTGGTAGCAGAAGTGTTTGCTGTAGATGGTGATACAGGGATGAATGCAGAACTGAAATACACCATAGTGAGTGGGAACAACAAAGGTCTGTTCAGAATTGACCCTGTCACAGGGAATATTACTCTGGAGGAAAAACCAGCAGTGACTGACATAGGCTTACACAGATTAGTGGTCAATATCAGTGACCTGGGATATCCCAAATCTCTCCATACTCTGGTGCTGGTATTTCTGTATGTCAATGACACTGTGGGCAACTCGACACTCATCTATGATCTCATCCGACGCACCATGGAGACCCCGATTGACCGAAACATTGGTGAAAGCAGTGAAACTTATCAAAGTGGTGACTATTTAACCATAATGATAGCCTTTGTTACCGGCGCCTTAGTGGTGATTATTGTCATCTTTGTCACTGTGCTGCTGCGCTGCCGCCATGCTTCCAGGTTCAAAGCTGCACAGAGGAAAAAACAGGGGGCTGAGTGGATGTCCCCCAACACAGAGAACAAGCAGAACAAGAAGAAAAAGCGCAAGAAAAGGAAATCCCCGAAAAGCTCCTTGCTCAACTTTGTCACCATTGAGGGGAACAAACCTGACGATCCTGCCCACGAGCCAATCAACGGAACCATCAGCCTGCCCACCGAGCTGGAGGAGCAAGGGATTGGACGCTTTGATTGGAATGCCACACCTACCACAACCTTCAAACCTAGCAGCCCAGACCTGGCCCGGCACTACAAGTCCGCCTCGCCGCAATCGGCCTTCCACCTCAAGGCCGACACGCCGGTCTCAGTGAAGAAGCATCACGTGATTCAGGAGCTCCCATTGGATAACACATTTGTTGGGGGCTGTGACACCCTTTCCAAGAGGTCCTCCACGAGCTCCGACCACTTCAGTGCCTCAGAGTGCAGCTCCCAAGGAGGGTTCAAGACGAAGGGGCCCATGCACACCAGACAGCAGGTAAAAGAGCACTTTTACTGGTCTATAAGTACTGCCTATAACTGCCCTGTTCCACAGTGCTAAAGTGCCAGTCTAGATTAGAGACTCACTCTAAGTTACTGTGAAGAAACAGAAAAGAGTACAGGAGACATACTGATTCAGCAAGTTCCACTGTTTCTCAAACTTAAAAATGAAAAAAAGAGAAAAAGTAACTTGAAAAGCTGTTAATTAATGGAGTTGATTATGGACTCAACAATCACATGCATCATTTTGGGGGAATAATTATAGACAATGTTTTGTCATTAATATATACATTTAATTCATATTTAACAAAATGCAAGTGGGTGAGTGATTGCCTTGCCTTATTTTATCTATTCAGCTCCCAGGTTAGATCACTGGTAAAAATGTACCAACATAACATTAATTGTGACTCAATGTTCTTTGTGAAAGAAACATTTTTTTCTTGCCTATCTACTCAGATTGCTGTTTTCATTATAGATAAATGCTGCACACATTCTCCAAAAGAAAAAAAAACATAGCTGACTTTTCACCTCTCTCCTCATAAAACTCTGAGTGTATTCATGTTTTTTTGTGTTTTTTTTCTTTGTTTTGGTGTGTATTGTAATATCACAAAAGACCCTGCAACACCTGCAGCAATAACAGTCAATAATTAGTCTGCTGCGGTGGTATTGTGAATGTCACTGTAGGCTTTGCCACATCATCTAAGCTTGAATTAAATTCCTCCTCTCAAAGCACACTAGCAGACTGAGTGAAGCTTGTCTGGAACTTGATACACATCCAATTCAAAAAGGATTAGCCAATAATGAGCCTCAAATTTCAACGTAATCCATGCTGCTTTTTTATCAAAGCCTTATTAATTTTTCTGCTAATAAAGCAGCACTACACAACACACAGTTCTAATCTAATGAACACACGTGGACAAATAGCAGAGAAGAGTGCAGAGGGAGAAAGGGAGGCAGAGTGAGAGTGTTGTCAGTTGGGTCAGGCCTGACGGGTGGTGGTACTGAACCTTTAGATGGCAGTGTTGCGCTGCATGGCACAGCCTGGCACTATGCCAACCTGCAGTGGACTTATAAATGCAAGGGAGGAGAAGAAAGGAGTGAAACCTATGTTGGTGTTCTTAGTGAAATACTCTCGCCTAATGATGTAGAGGCTGCACCGGGAAGATTGATAATGGCAGTTAGAGATGTGAGTGATAAGATCTATCCGGACGAGAGAGTGGAATTACAGGGGTGACACTGTGTGACTCCTATAGATGCATACCTCCGGGTCACTGCATCTGGGGTTGCATTTAATGCGTTTCTGTGTGAGAGGTAGCAGTCAAAAGAGGCATTCAGTTTGGCGTCATTTGCCAGACACCCTTGGTGTGTGTGTGTGTGTGTGTGTGTGTGTGGTGTGTGTGTGGTATGTGCGTGAGAGAGAGACGAGACAAGGCGATGAAATGGGTGATGGCGGTGGCCGCGGGGGGGATTAAACCCTAGAGGAGGACACATGAGATATGACACTATACTGTAAGCACACCTTCATTGATTCGCTCAGTCATCCCACAATTCCACACAAAATTTATTGGAATCAATAATTCTGACAAATGATTCAAAGACGCACACAAACAGAGCCAGCGTGTGCTATATAGTGCCATCGATAATATAAATAATGTATTGTTGCAGATTCTTTTGATCACACATGTTCCTTTTGAAATGTTCTGTACAGTTTAATCAGTAGTTTTCTATGTACTTGTGTATAGCATCATTGTAATCCTTATAGAAGCTCGCGCCTCAGCCTAATTCTACTTTATTTTCACTGCTTAATGACATTCAAGTCAACCATCTTTATTATATACTGTATTTTTAGAACTGGAATATGAAACATGTCCTATAAGCATCCCATCTTATAACCATGTCATGAAATTCACAAATTCATAATCAGATCTGTGTTAATTTATTAATTGATTAAACAATATTATTTAGATCTAGACAAAATCCACCACTATAAAAAGTCCAGGGAAAGTGAGACATTAGCAATACTACTCAAATGAATATGCACTAATATGTCTGACTGCACACAAGAGCACACTTTCTTATCTCCATTTCCTTATTATTAGAAGAAAAAGTAATTTTCTACCTTTCCGCTATTAGCTAATATCTATCTTTGGAGATGTGTAATGGAGACTCTTAAGGCATATCTTGTTGGTTCTCAGTCGTAATTATTCCAAAACATCTCACTGATGAAGATCCCACTTCAGATTTGAGGGTTAAATGGCAGTTATTGATTGTGGTAAAATGCTTAGCCTGCACTGACGTGTCTTACTGAATAAAGCAGGGTATGTTATCAATTACATCCATATTTTGATTGTTTTGCACGATGCAACCATTTGCATTGACATGTGAATGACATCTCAATTTCATGAGCATTGATAAGTAGACGCTCACCCAGCATGTCCCTTTCCTTTTTGAATTCTGCCTGCGTATTGTATAAAAAAAACGGAGGGAAGATTATCTGTAATTTAAAAAAAAAGTAAAAGCCATAAAATACCAATTACCTTTGAGTGAATCTTTAAACAGACAGTATATTCAAAAGGTAATATCATCGGATTATCATATCATATTTCCCGCAGAGTAGGACCGCTTTGGAAAAAAAGATAAGAACTGAATTATTAAAAAAAATCTTATAGATAATAGAAATAAGTCAATGTCATTTAAAGTTATTACCAGTTATTTTTCAGTTTTAAAATGCAGTTTGATGCACTACATTGAAAATAAGTTCAGTAAGGTGCTGGATTGTTACACCATATAAAACATCACAAAGGTGTTTGATAGAATGATGAAGTTTAGTATTCACATTGTTGCCTTTTGAGTAAGAAACCATAATCAATCACTCATTGTTGCCTGAAGTCGACATCAAATAAGCAATTAAATGAAAGAGGACGTTCAAGAGAAAGAAATGTGTAAGGCGGACGGGAATAGCTTTTAAAATTGACCTTCTCTCCAAGAATTGAAAAGTCATTTTGTTCCAGTTCTCAAGAGTCACTTCTACGCAACATCGGCACCAATCAATAAATAAGGAAACTGAAAGGAAATTGATAAACAAGTAGGCAGAGAGAAAGAGGTGGAGATCAACAGTAAAGCATGAAGGTTTCAATGGTGTCTTTCTCTCAGAGAATATAGAACATAGGAAATAGAAACACAGACGGATGCCTAGTGAAATCAGCTATATAGAGACCCCAAACTTTGCTGAAAGCAATAGCAGCAATCCTTGCCTTTCCTTTCTTTTTTTCCCACTTATTATTTACCCTCCAGGGACCTACATTAGTGTAAACAACATTGAGGAAAAGAGCATGAAAACACTGTCCTAGTTTCACAAGGCAACACAAGCATCTAAGAAACCAAGTATAACCATAGCTGTTTCACCATCAGTCTTACTTTCTTCCTTTCAGTGGTCTTATGGGGAGACGTAGATGTGGTTCACGAACACAACGTGAGCCCAGTGGCTACGCATTAACCATGTACTGTACATCAGATCCCGAGGCTCACGTCATGGTTTTACTGAGGGTGCAGGGTTTGAAAATACTCACCACGATGGTGTATGAAACATCATGCTTAATCGATTACAATCCATACTTTTAAGTTCTCACTCTTCTCCATTAACCTTCAAATAAATCCCTTGGTGCATGTGAAAATAAGGCATGTTTATTGTCTGGTGAGTTGGCAAGCATATATAGATTCATGCGTACATTCTTGAAGAAACACAAGATGCCCTCACTTTGTTATGGTAATTCATTGTCCGTTAGGATGCACAATTATGGGCCTTATATAGGACTTTTAGTTGTGCAACCATGTGGCCTGAACACCTTATGTGCAAAGAGGCTTAATTGCTGTGGGTTATCAGTGTTTTTCTTGCATGGCAGAAAAGATGCAAGCACTGAAAGGAAGTGTGCACCTACAGTTCAGTCATCCCACACTGCTCTGATGTGCTCTTCTGCAGCACAAATCATGCCTTAGCTCTGGGGACACAGTATAACAGCTCCTGTTTCCAACTGTCAACATATGCATATTAGGGTAACTTAATCAAAATAATTCTGTTTTAAATTTTGTTGAATTTTTTTGTGCGTCTGACTCGCATATAATTTTCCTAATTGTTGTGACCACTACAATCAAAACAGACTTGTATTACAGTATCAGTCGCAAAAAAAAAAACGAGCAGTTCATTAAATATTACAGTACATGTAGTATTCAGTTTAATGTGCAAGATGAGAGAAAATGCTGTGAGGAAGAACAGGGAATCTTTTGCAGAGTATTCCTGGTGTTGTCTTGTCAGTACATTTAATGAATAGACATTCTATGCAAACAGGAGTTTGTACAGACCATTGTAATTATGGAGCCTTGGGGGAGTCGTCCTTCTTGTGCAGGTTCATTTGCCACATTAATAAGGGGATTAGTAGTACGTACGGGGGCTTATGGCAGCAGGAGAAGTTTGAGAAGATTAATGAACTATGACAATGTTGCACCTGAGGGGAAAAGTCTGTTGCAATGTCTTCTGGGTTGTGCTGACACAGAGTTTGGCGGTATGAAAGAGGAAGATGGAGAGAGGCCAGTGATTGTTGCCGACTGTGATCATACATCCTTCTCCTCAGCTGTCCTGTCACTTCTTCGGGATGCCGCGTTTGTGATCTCTCCTACTGTACATGTCCATGACACTTTTGACTGAAGATGTTCCAGTGGATTTAAATTTTTCTTGACAATAAGGACACCAGCTTGTAAAATCTCATTGTTTCTGTGCATCAGAATGAATGCTTAAACTGGATGAATAACTATACATAAGACATAATTTAACCAAATCTTTGAGCAAATTCTGTGTTATCTACAATTGGGAATGTTGCCAACATCAGTTTGATGATTAAGCAAACTACCGGTAGATGCAAGAAGAATAACCTGCACTGCGCTCTCTTATTGAGTAAAATGTAGCAGAACCTCAAAACAAATGTAGCTATCAGGAGATCGTAAGCCAATAAGTCTGTGAGTGAAGTTTCTATCAAAGCTTTAAATAATCAGTGGAGGATTTGCAGAGCTCTTTACTGCAGACAACGTTGTATTTCTTTAAAAACCTTGTCATGTCCTCTAAGTATAGGTGGGTAAAAGGAAATGAAATGGATTGTGGGCTATACTAAGGTAGTGGGTGTGAGTACTACCAGAGTAGATTATTGCCCCAAGGGGGATCCAGTTTTGTCTGCACAAAACAACAAAATAAATCAAAGCTCCCTGTTGGTACACTGGCTGAACTGTGGAGTTCATTTATATGTTTTTATTTTTCCGCTGTTGAGAAAAATGAAGTGCTACTGATTTTTAATATATTTATTTATTTATTTATTTATAGCCTTTTTTTTCTCTGTTGTCTTTAACTGCCAGGGACAGGATTGCCAAAACACAGATGATGGCAAATTACCAGGAATTACATTTGATTTTTTTGTGAACATTTTATTCATTTTCATGTCTGTTTTAACCATTTTCATACATGTGTTGAGATACCTTTCCTCACCATTACACTGTTTTATCCTGTGAAACATATGCAATACAATTTTGTAATAATGACAAACATTGTCATATATCAAAAGGTCTTGTGTGTGTGCATATGTGATTTTGTTTTCTCTTGATTTGTTGTTTGTCCATCACTTTTGGCTGGCAACCCATTCATCTCAAATCATCCATTTCTGCAGTTTCAAAGCAAATTAATTGATGATCAATCTTCAGGGGGTTTGCTTTGTCAAGTAAATGTTTTGCATGCACAAAAACTTTTGTGGAACTGTCATTACTTAATTCATCTCCATGTTTCCACTAATCCACAAAATACATTTCCCATCTTTCTAAGGCAATCAATCAAGTTGACATACTAGCTTCATATTTTTTCAAACACTGCATGATGAGAAAAAGACAAACTGCAGCTTAAAACACTTACGGTATCAACACCTCAACTGAATACTCTCAAATTTACCTTAAATATAAGAGTAGAGGGTGGAAGAAAATGTTTCTTGACTACTTGCTTGTCTACAAAAAAAAAAAAAATGATATAAAAAGATGAAGTTATGATGCTACTTCATTGTTTGAATGCCCCCCACCCCCACCCTAACAACCCATCTCTCCTTTCCACTCCTCACTTGGTCCCTCCACCCACTCCTTATCTTCCCCGTCTCCAGCCCACACCTTCCACCCATGTTTTATCGGGGTCAATGCCGTTACATGCAATGTTAAATCACCAAGGGTGTGTTCACCTTTGTGTTCTGATCATTTGTGACAGACGAGGGTGCTTTGTGTTACCATCCTCTCTCCCTTCATCATCAGAGAGATGGGGGGCGGGGTGTAAAAGATGGGCAAAGTGGTGCTGTATGTCCTGACATGACAAACCCAGAGGGAGACGAGTCCTTGTCATTGGGTTGTTGTGTCAAGTGACACACAGGCCGCTGCTCTGTCACTAGCGTGTGCCAGTGTCTAGACTAATAGTTGTGATAATGGCACTGCCAGCCAGAAAAAACCCCTCAAGTAATGAGCCACACTTGACTTGAAATGTGACTGCCATTGACTGCTTTGCCACTGGGACCCATAGCTCACAAAGACTCTGTAACCCTCATCGATGTAAATCTTTCTTGTATATATGAGATGTTTCATGTAAATTGAACTCCTGGTAATCTTGCCTAATGTGCTGTGGTAAACAATAATGGACTTGTTTTATTTTTCTTTTCTTTTATTAATTTGCCCTGCTTTCTCCTTTTCCTTTTTTTCACTGCTGGGTATACATTAATTACGCCTGAAATAAACTCTGCCAGTTATTCAGTGAACTGCAACTCCTATTTTGTTTTAAAAGCTTTATTTGAACAGTGCTATTCTACCTTTATAATTTCATAATAAATGTTTCAAAGAGATCATTTCCCTCTTGTTTTTAATTCGTCCATTTGTTCTCCTTTTGTGATGTTGTGATAAGACATTGTGTATAAACTGGGACACGTTTCATTCACGCTACCATGTGTGAACCAGTTCTAATCAGCATTTGCCCGTAAACAAGTGCTTCGGCTGATTGTAATGCCAAGTTGTGTATTTTAAGAAGCAAACAGATTTTCCGGTATGACTGAATCCAATATTTGAAATGAGGCACACAAAGTCACTGACACACAGCCAACGTGATAACTCACTTATAGTGAAAGTGAAATTTTAATTCAAAGTTGATTTAAAGAGCTAGTTTCCCTCTTACAGAGTCACAAAAGCACATTGATGGCTTTATGTATCTGTGTTCTGTTTGAAGGCACGATGAATGGTGAGTTTAGCCATACTGACCTTAACGATGAATGTCAATGGGATCAAGTTAGCAGCTGCTCTCAAACATCTGATTTTTTCAAGTCTGTTTTAAAACAAAACTGACATGCTGATATTAATGATTCCTGCTGTTGGTTGTGAAGAGATCACTTCATAGCACAACTTCAATGTGGGGCCGAAATCCAAATCCCTTGTTTCATGCTAAAATGCATGCCGAAGTTCAGCAGAAGCTAATATGAGGCTTCAGATGTCCAAGTTAGACATTCATGTTATCTTCCAAAGTTACAGTCAGTGCTGAAGTCCCTCTTTGTCCTCCTTACATTCCTTCTTACATTGAAGTTGCACTAAGAAGGGATTTCTTCACAACGAGTATGGACAGGAGAAATCAGCGTTACGACGACCAGAAACTTTCAATGTACACATGAGCATTGTGGTTATTTTAAGACAGATTGAAAAAATGTGAATAACAATTAGTTTTTGTTAACAAGTGTTTTCACAATTACTCACAAATCCTTCCGCTGCGCTAGTTTAGAACTACTTCTACATTTGTGTGAATATGTTTATACTCATCTAATGTGGCTGTGAAGGATGAACTGAAAAATGATCCCCAAACCTTTCTGTATGGTAGTATCTTAAAACTGAATCTCCTTTCCTGCAAGTTTTTGTCGTATCTTCACTCTTGCACACTTAATCCAATTAAGATTTAATTCTGATTGGTGCAGCAGTGGCAGCAGGTGTAACTGAACAGCGCTTAGTTACATCACATGTGCAGGAATACATACAGCAAATTAACAGCAAAAGCCTGCATCATAAAATTTGAATGTCAGTCTTGTATCTACAGTAATATCAACAGCAAAATTAGCTACTGGAATTTCCTAACCTACACCATCATCATCATCTTCATCATCATCACCAGCACCATCATGACAAACAGTAATACACTCAATGTGTTTCTTTTTCTTGCAAGAGCTGACATTTTATATTGACACTTTCATTTGTTAATCTCCAGCTACCTTCCAGTTTAAGAAGTATAGATGTGTCACGTCTTAACTGGTTTTTGCAGAAAGAGGGCGGGGGGGTAGGGGGTGGATTTCAAAGTGCCATGCCAACGCATCTATGGAAAGTAGGCCTAACTCAGCTTAATCTGTCCACTCCGTTTTAAAGCCAGAAGCAGAGCTTAGTCTTCATTTGAGTGAGGACGAGGGGGAAAAAAAGAGGATAAATAAATAAATATAGGCTTTAAAGTTTGACCTCATCTATACGGTCACTTTGAAAAGGCTGTGTGCACTTACTGACTGGAATTTGAAACCTGACTTCTGACCCAAAGTATAATCATATTGCCTGTCCTTTCCAAAGATAAAGGGGGAAAGAAGGCAATGCTAGTATTGCATCTCTGAACATTTTATCAGGATATATTGTCTGTGTCTCCCAATCTCATGCGGCCAGATTTCCAAATTTTGTGGAATCCATGTGGGATGGTAAGACTTTTTGGATCTCTGAAAATGGTATGCTATCATTGAATTTACTGTGGCAGGTTTACTTTTTGCAGCTCTTGCACGGACTACATTTGCAGGCAGACAATGTTAGCGATGGCCTCAGATGTGACCTCTACTGTGTATGCGTACTCTGGTTAGTGAAAGAATATGAATAATCAGTCCCTTTTCTGTGCAAAGCATTTCTTCAATTAACATGCCAGGGGCAAAATGTAACTTATACGTTTTGCCAATGATGAAGCAATTAGCAGATAGCACACAAGACAAACACAGAAGATTTAAACTGAACCACTCCAGCGACCAGATGCATTAAATTCTATGTAGATGTTACACAGAAAGCCTGTGTATGCACAGCAATATGCATACACAGGCTTTTCAGCAAACCCTCTGTTCACATTGTTCTGCTATACAACTTTGTCATCATGAAACTGAGTGCTCATGACAGAGCATAACATCCACTCCAACAATTATCCACACAGGGATGATGTCACATGCCTTTTTAACCTTGTTTGGACAGAAACCAGACTAATGTCCTTGGTCTTCCACCAGCAATGTAATCAAAGCAGCCTTTGTTTCATTATGAATAGCCAGTATGCATCAGTATGTATAGCAAGCTAATAAAGGTGATTGATTGATGAACCATAGGTGGTCAGTCATATGATTCACTTGCAGTGGTTGAGGATGTGTTAAGATCCTTAACTTGAGTGAAAGTAGAAATACAGCAAGGCAAAAATATTCCATTACCAGTAAAAGTCCAGCATTAAAAATGTTAATTGTAAAAGCACAGTATTATCAGCAAGGTTAACTCAAGTATCAAAATTAATAACAACAATCATTCTGTAGACAGTGACCCCTAAGATTGTTATATGATTACATTTTATATTATTTGATTATTATTATGGATGCTTTAACGTGTAAGTAACATTTTAGTGGTGTAGGTGGTGTAGGTGAAGCTAATTTGACCTATTTTATATACTGTCGGGTGGTTTAATCTCCAGCAATGCATCATATTTTTTAAGTTATAAGTAAAATCTTTATTTCTACAAGTAACTAGGTGTCAAATAAATGGAAAAAATAAAATATTTTGCCTCTGAAATATAATGAAGTATGAGTATAAAGTAGCACAAAATGGAAGTACCTCCAAATTGTACTCAAGAACCATAGTTTAGTTATGCCTACTTGGTTACATTCCACTTCTTAAGGCTTGGAAGTGGGAGACAATATGTAGGCTATAACAATTTATTTGCACTAAAATAAAATCTGCATCTGCACACATTTCTAAATATTATTGAACTCTGCTCAGACACCATAGAGACCTCTACTGTGCTGAAAAGATTAAGTCCCTCTGAGAGGTTCCCCTTCTTTTTGCCACATTGTAGTTTGCACTCATAAAGGTGTGTGTATGTACAGGAGGGATAACAATTTTACAAATATGAGTATGTTTGTGAAAGAGGTTAAAGTGGAGATTGGTAGCAGCATTATATTCATCCTTTATGATTTTAAGAATTATAGTGTCCTTACATTATGTAAAGGGAAATCTGTAAATATATGTTGTACACTTTTTGACAAATATGGAATTTACAGTAAATATTATAAAGTCAGAACAGACTATTACAATAAGAGACAGAAAAAAGAAAAAAAAGACGAGAAAAAAAAAAGAACAATCATGATAAAGCACACATCAAGCCTTTGCTTCAAGAATATGAAAATAGAGCAGTGGTTAGTGATTTGATAACTTTGAGGTCAGGTGAGTTTTGATGAACAGTTCAGAGTTAAATGCAGGAATAACCAGAACAGGAGGACTCTCTAGTGTGATATTTCTTTTAAAGTAGGCTGAATTGCTGAGTTTAGTTTTTAACAAACATATTGACTTCACTGAACACACTTACATGTACCTCATTCTCATATCTTTCCATCAGTTGACAGATGCTTTCTGAACATAGAGTGTTGGCTGGGAGCTTCACTAAATTAGTCATCTGCCCGACACCATTGCACTGAATTAAAATCAGGATCAGTCAGATGCTTGAAGAGGGCCCAAGAGTTTGAGCCCTGTAATTTTTTTTTTTTTTTTTTTCTGCTGCTGATGCGCACGCTGTCATATTTCCCTCTAGTGACAGCGTGGTTTAGTCCCACTGGTATTTTCTTCTAGTGTAATCTTTCCTCAACCAGTATCTAGTCACTCATATGTTCCCTTTTGGGGGGGGGGCATCAAGAAAGGTGAGTGCATTCCTCGGATTGAATCCCCAAATGTATTTGACTCTAGACAAAGAGAGAAACTATTTTCATTTTCACCCTTAACAGCCCAGAATCCTTCAGGACAGCAGCGAGTTATGCAGTGATGTTACTGGGAGGGAAAATCCCATCCACTGTAATGTATGTAGAAGATCTTTATTGAAGGTGGGTGCAGTGGGAGCCTGAGGCAAATGTTATTTTTCTATTTCCCTTTTGTATCCAAAGACAGACTGACATGCATACAACGATATATACAAAAGAAAGAGAAAGTGGTCTAAAGGTTACAGAAGTGAACTTTTGACCGGAAGGTTGCCGGGTCGATCTTTAGACAGGCAGTATAAATTAGACTGGGAAGGAGAAACCACCACTGGGGTGCCCCTAAGCAAGGCTTTTAACCCCCACTTGCTCCAGTGGGGTTGCTCAGTGGATAAGACTGTTGTTGTACTGGGCAGCTTCCAGGTGTAGATGTGTGAACCTGTGTTACTGTGTGCAGGATATTCTTGGGAACAAGCATTTGTATGAAGCGAATCTACCCTGAATTAATTTTTTAAAAAAAACTAACAGCAAGAGAAAGAGACATACATTGATCTTTATGCTTCTCTTCTGCATGATCTTTTGACAGAGGATTGACATTGAACTGCTACTGAGCCTTTTAAGTAGATAAATATAATATTTAAACACTGTCCTCTTAGGACCTGGTAGTTGGTTCCACATGGATTCTTACAGGAAGCACATTAGACTACGAATAAAAGAATAAATATGATTTTATGGGGATTTTGAAGGATTTACATTCAAGCACATAATAATGAACAACATGGAAATGAAAGGGACATTTCAACATACCACATTATTGTTGTTTTTATGAGCACGAACAGCTTGCTTCCAACAATATAATCTCATAAACTAAGGTTTGTGACCCCGGATGATATCATTTGGTTGCACTTTCCAGGTTTGTTCTATTGGCAATAAATTGGAGACTGTGACTGCCCTTTAACGTCACAACATTTAATATTAACAAAGTAACTCCAGTAGGTATTTCTTGTTCCAGTTCCAGAGCTTAACTTGTCTTGGTATTAACACTGGGAGAGGCTTGATCCTTCTGTTTTAACTGTGGTAGATCATAGAATTAAGTAGAAATTATTTCCCATGGTGTACTGGATGAAGAACATAGATTAATTGGTGTTAAGACTAATTATATATTTCCTTAAATCTGCACTACATCATTAATACATTCCTTTAATAACGACAACAAAGATCAACAACACAGTGTAGATGGCACATGATTTTCTCTGGCGTAGAGTACAATGAGAGATATAAGTGAATTAGTAGACATATAATGCTCTTCAGGGAGCTAATTAGATAAGAAGTTGAGATGCATGGCTGCTGGAAGGATGTGTGTCAACCCACTCCTGTTCAATGTATAGACTGCAGATTTGTATTGATTGTATGCTTTGTCTTGTACCTCAGGCATCAGCACGCTACAGTGTAAGCTGTGTGCCTTGCCTTTGTCTGGTGAGTTGAGCAGATAAGGGTTGTGATAAATCTGCCCGAGAATAAGCTGTCATAGAGGTGCCGCACATGGGAATATTTAACACAAACATAAAATATGGCTTGTCTGTTGTTTTATCGTCGAGGGCATAAGAAATGGCAGGGTTTTAAAATACTCTCAGCCCTTATTTTTGCACTTTTCCATCTCTGCAGCCCTCGCCTGCACAGAAGCTTACTGTCCTGCTCATCTTTGTTAGGGCCATGGAGCGGACAAAAAAGGAAAGAAGGGACGCTTTGCACGGAATGGTGAACCAGCACCTTATCACCACTCAGTAATATGCAGAGGTGTAAAACATTTGGCTAGCTTATTTAGATCAAATGATTTAGTCCTGGTTGTGCAGAGTTAGCGAGGGCTGAATCAAGTAGTGTGTTGGGGATGAGGCGGGAGGAGGTAAAAATTGGTTTCCCCTATCTTACGCCGCACATAGAGACCCAGCCTGGTTTCCCCTCTCTCCACAGGCTCCCCTCTGACGATAACGTGCCCTGATAATGGATATATGTACCCAGATTTATTTTCTATTTCCTGCCACAACTGCTTTTCCAGGAAACTTATTTTTTTTAATGTATGAGCTTTATGGCTGCTTTCAGTTGTGACATTCAGAATGCAGAGCTCCAGTAAGCAAGGAGGGGAACATTTGCCATGCAGAAGAATAGAGGAGGATGCTCTTTTGAGGACTGCAACTTTTACTGTAACATATACAAGAAGGCTCTAATGCAAGCTCAGATACGAAGGAAGGGAAACTTTATCCACTCTGTCTGCCCACAGAGTTTTTATCCCACTTAGTGTCATTGCAGGAATCTAATATAGAAAACAGAATTACAATTAATTACGGGAGTTTCTTTGTTGCTGGAGTGGACCGTCATAAGAGTTATTAAGCTTGTTAAAATCAGTCACTAATTTATACATCAAAACCTGAAATTAAAGCTCAAGTTTGCTAAAGCATGCCAGACAGTACAGCAAGTGACTCACAGACTTGACTGGATGTAACACCCCTTGTTTGACCCTATATCCCCCTTCCCCTCTAATCTCTAAAAAGCTGTGTCTCCATGTGTCTCCATCCAAAAGCTGTGTCATGTGACATGTGACCCCTGCTACATGCTTGGTAGCGTGTCCCAGAAATCAGTCCAGACTCTGTCCGGGGAACAATGAGGTTCCTTCACCGCCACAGACTCTGGACTGTGGTCGCCCCAGGCCATGCATGACATGGAATCCCCCCTGAATGGTGCATGTGGGTGTCTGAGTATGTGTGTATATGTGTGTGTATTGGTGTGATGATGATGGGACGTTATTCCCCCAACACTTACTCAACACTGCTCTAAGCTGTTCACCCATAGAGATCAGTGGCTTCGTTGTTCTGGTCCATATCTTCACAGCAGGAAGTGTGTGCATGTGTGTGTGTGAGTGTGTGTGTGTCCACTTATTAATAGCCTAGCCTCTGGGATAATATTCATAACCAGAGCAGGACAGAGGGGATTTAAAGCAACGCACTGGGCAGATTGGACTGATTAATATCTTAGAGGAGCATGTTCTTTGATCTTGTGTTTACTTTGTGATTAGAAACACACAGTTTGGAGCCATGTCTGTCCTACGGACAAGGAAGGACATCACTGATTTGTAATTGTCATGTGGTTTCTAAAGCATCTATTCTTCTGTCATGATGCTACCTATATTTGATTACAGCACTCTTGTGACGTATGCACTGCAAAAAAATATTTTATATTATATATTTATTCAGTATAATGAGTATTATTGAGTCCTGCAATGTCATTTTCTTAAAACAAGCCAAATCACCTGCCAAGATTTTCCATATATATAAATCAACTTTACTTTTCTTGAATCAAGATCAATTCTTGAGTGAGACACAAAGAAACAAAAGGGACCTGTAGCGGGAATGAAATCACCATATTGGCAAAACTCATTTCTTGTTTTATGAAATATCATGAAGGCATATCGAGTGTTGACGGCTCAGCGTGAGGCCAAACGCAGTGCAAGCGAGGGTCAGTTTGTCACTTGCTGTTGTTTGCATGATCGCACACACACACATCTTGTTTACAGTCCTAAATTGGCAACCTCCTATTATCAAACAGGCTATTGTACTCTGGTTAACATATTCTATATCTGTCACTTGTCTATTAGCTGTATTTCTAAAGTCCATGAGGCCCTAAACTGACCTGATTTCTAACCTTAAAACCAGCCGTTAAGTTGACGCTAACCCAGACAGTGAATATCTACAAACTGCCATTCCTCCTATTGTGTACTATAGTGTCTGAACCTCAGTATGACCTTAAACTGACACATTCTAATCACTTCATTGTACGCTGACTTTTAGCATAGAACTGTCCCAATAAATTACCATCAAAATACCAGCATTTCCAATACAGCCCATGTGACTTATCATCTGGGAAAAAATATATCACATATGATCAAATAACAAGATGTAGGCACATGGACATGTCACAGGTAAAAAGTTGCCGTTCATGTGTGAAATTATGATATTATGATGAAATATTACATATTACAGTTCACATGTGCTTTTTAGCCATGCTAGCAGCTGTCAGTCAGTCCACCACTTTGGTCCTGGTTTCATACAGACATTCAAGCTCCCCAGAGAATGAATCCTACAGACTTTGGTGATGCCCCGCGCTACCTGCAGGTTGACATTTTTGGCTTTTAGTTAAATATCTCAACAACTATTGGATGTATTGTCATGTCATTTGTGACAGACATCCATTGTGCCCAGAGGATGAATCCCAATGACTTCGGTGATCCTGAACTTTTTCTCTAGCACCAGCAGCAGGTCAAAGTTTTTAATTATTAGGTGAAATATCTCAACGTCTACTGGATGGATTGGCACACAATTTAGTACAGACCTTCATGTTCCCCTCAGGATGAATTGTAATTACTTTGGTGATTCCCTGATGTTTCATTTAGTGCCACCATCAGGTCAAAATGATAATATGTCCAATACTTTGGTTTATGACCAAATTCCTGCAAAAGTTTAAAATTAAGATGGTTAACAAGGTAAGCATTATACCTGCTAAACAGCAGCATGTTAGCATTGTCATTGTCAATGTCATTTGCACAGCTGCTAGCACGGCTATGGAGTCCTAGCTTTGTTTGTAAAAGAATGGTAGTTTTATCCTTAACAGTGAAGATTTCATTGATCAGCCAATTATCATCCAATTTGATGTAAGACTGAGTAACCAATTTGGTACTGATAGTCATAAAGGACTTCTCTACCACGTTCCTTTCAATTTAATGTTTAGTGTCTTTTCAATACTATATTATATATTATATATTTCGATTTGTAAAATAAAATGATCAAAACAGAATATTTTTCTAAAACAGCCACATTATCTTCTTAGTTGGTGATTTGTTTTTTTAATAATTGATTTGAATCCCTTTGACTTCAACAGTTTAAAAGGAAAACTATAAAGCATCATTTGATGTCAGAGCTTTCTATTCTGCACCTGGGTGCCTGCATCAGGGCTTCACAAGAGGGAATCCTTTCTTCTTCTTGTGTGTGCATGTGTGTGATGTGTGTACGTGGAGGGGGTATGGAGAGGTCAGTGCCCTAATTGAATAATTGACTGGGAACTCGTGCCAGAAAACATAGTGACATAAAAAAAAAAAGTTGGAAGTCACTGACTTGGAAAACCAGTCAAATTGTCAATGAACCCTAAAGCTAAAAAGAAATGGCAACAAGTATTTGCTAATTAGATGAAGGCTTCCTCCATCATTCCTCATTGTGCGGATGATAACGACGCACAGGTTTGTATTTAGTTTTTCAATTCCTTAGGCTTTACCAAATGCCATCTCTAATTTTCGACGAGGATCTGGCCTTGAAGGCCCTGGTAATATCAAGCACAAACAATCAATCCCGGCCAATCTCTTGAGGCCTTAATGGACTTGGAAAGAATATTAAGAGGTTTTGTCTGCAGAGAAGCTTTCTGCCACAGCAGTCGTCCCTCAGCTAATTTGTGTTTGTGTGCCAAGGGAGGCCACACACTGGGACTGCTGTAACAGGCTCTCAGTCCTACTTTCTGAGGAGCTGCTGCCAGGCCAACGAGCACACACACACATGCAAATATGTGCTCCCACATAGACACAGAAAGACTGAGTGGGCTGCATTCTGCATTAAATCAATCAGTTTTCAGTCAATAGCATAAATTTCAACAAGATATTTTTGACTATTGACACCATTATCGACATTTTTTGTGTTTTGGTATTAATGTTGGGCTTCTGTGTCAAATACAAGATTGTCCACAACGCTTATTTTTGTGTGTGAGAATGCTTGTGTTTGTGCAAGTGAGACAGAGAGAGAAAATCAGAGGGTGGCATTTTGGGATGCCAGGCTGAAAGTGGGGTAACTATGAGAATGTGGGACCAGTGCCCAATCCCTGGGTGGCAGTCCAGTTGTAAATCCTGCTTATTGTTGCCACACATTGTTAATGAAACTAAACACCACCCTAGAAGTGTCACCATGTCTTAGCCTTACCTCGCTGTTTAGCATAAGAAAAATCAGCACTGAGAAATCTAATTAAAATGGGCTATTGTGGTCCTCCTATCCTAGTTATTAGGTTTTCTGGAGAGCGCCTGTCTGTGTGGTGTGAGATGAGAGGGTTGGCTTAAGATTCTGACTTAATACTAGCCTGACATTTGTTTTTGATTTTTTTCCTTCTTCCCCTATTCTTCTCTCTCTGTCAGTATTCATTTTCTGTCTCTGCTTGAGTGCAGGGACAAGACCACAGGCTACCTCAGAGACAAGCTCTTCTTTACGCATTTTTTTTGCCATCTGATGACAAAGAATAAGCCGTTTTTCCATTCTTTTATTTCACATTTTTCTCCTTACCCTTGTATCCTGTCCCTCTCCTCGTCTTTCTCTTTCTGCCTTGATTTCTAATTTTCATGCCTGTATGTTCGTCTCCTCCATTTCTTCCCTGCTGCTCCACTCACTCCATTTTCCTTCTGCCTTCTTCAATCTTCTATTTTTTGCGCCTGCATTTCATTCCTTCCTATGTATTTCTCATTTTGTTCTCTAATTTATTTCTGAGTTTTCATCATTCACCATCTGCCTGTCAATTTGCTTTCACCTCACCCTTCTCTTCATCCCTGTTTATTGGAAGGCAACGTTTCAGCGTTCCAGTTTAGCAGTATTCCATATTTTCTTCTCTTCTTGTTTTCAATATGCACTTACCCAAAGTGTATAACACAGTATATAACTATTTGATTTTACCCACCTGAACCTTCCTCTCTAAGTGGCTGCTTAGCTGACTGCCAATTTAGAGTTTAACCTCAGGAGAGGAAGGCTATTGCCAGAGAGCCAGATGGTCAGTGGGGGAGGCAGAAGATGCTGGGAAATTCATCCTTTAACCTCTATTGCCCACTCTGTCACTCCGTCCGTCCTCTCTCTTTATTTCTGTGGCTTTATGAGTGAATGAGAGCGAGCAAAGAGAAAGACAGAGAGAGAAAGAGAGAGAGAGAGAGAGAGAGAGAGAGAGAGAGAGAGAGAGAGAGAGAGGAGAGTATGAAGGATATGTGGGAGTGTTTTCAGGGTGGCAGCAGCAGCCCATGCACTCAGAATCTACTTCACAGCCTACCTGCATATTTTAAAACCCTCATGCAATATTGCATCCCAGTCTTCTGCTGTTGTCTGTTGCCACTTTCACCAATTTTCTGCCTCATTGTCATTCATGTGCAATCTGTTTGTTTGGCTAACCTCCTCGTATTCAGACCATCTCCGCTGAGCTACTTCATGTCCATGTGTCACTGTGTATATTTCGTGCTATCTTTTGTGTTATCTGCACCGCCTTGGTGATTCACTCCTCTATTAGAAATGCTGCAGGACTTCTGAACAAGCTCAAGGCTTTCACAGCTCCTCGAGGTGTAAGACTGCACAAACAATTAAGACTGGAACAATAAAAGTTTCCAAGAGGTCTTACAGTTGCACAATTGCTTTCATTGCTTTTCCTCAGTAGGAGTATGCCTTTATAAAAGTATTTAATTCGGCACAGATAACCTGTAGGTTTGCTTCATGGAAAGATTTAGTGAGGTGACCCCTACCGATACTTTAGCACTCATTAAAGAAATGATTTATATCTGCTATTTTGATTGCATGTGACCCAGCAGGAAACCTCTTCATTGTACACCAAGCACACGCAGCCATACTCTATAATCTGGTCCTTCCTATCAACATCTTACTGTTTCTAATTAGCATCTGCAATGAGAATTTGTCTCTACTGGCATACTGCACTATTTTTGTTCTTTAACATCAGAAGGTATTTTAAAGTAATATATGTAAACCTTTAAATGTTTCAGTGTTGTAAAAAGCGCAATACATAAGGCTTTAAAATGGAACTGAACAAATTGTGGTACACTTTCAAAATTCCTCCTTTCAAAAACATACTGCTCAGCATGAAGTTGTAATTCAGAAAAACATATTTTTCTTATTTATACCATAGGTACAAGATTACTAATTCGTAGATATTATTTTGCTTTTTCATAAAATGAAAAAAGTACCACATTTGTCATGCTGATCTTCAAATAAAGGTGAGACACATTATCACTCTTCCAGTGAGTGTACAGTAAAATATCCGGCTCCTAGAAGTATACATATTTACTCTGCCTTATTAGAAATGCTGTGGTAGTTCTGCTGTGCTTTGCTGCTCATGTCAGAGCTTGTATGGTTTCCAATGGAAACCGGGCAGGATAAGAGGATGAAAGGCTCATTATAACCCCACTGAGTGAAAATTAGCCCCTCTCTCTCAATAGTGCACTAGCCTCTTCTTCACTGGACAGTTCTACATATCTGTTGTCATGATAATAGACCTCTTCTCTGTGAATGGGGAGGTCATTTTCAGCTCTATAGGTCTTTTTTTCACACTGAGAATGTTCACTGTGTGCGTGTGTGAGCGTGTGTTTATCTAGTTCATTTCATTGCATGTGTATGTGTCTGGGTGAGTAACTGCTTCTTTATGATAAAGAATGAATCAACGGCGAAGCAACATAGACTTGCAGTTAAAATGCAAAGCTAAACTGTGACTGGGGAATCATGGGATGATCCTCACGCCCTGCTGTTGGTGTGCTAAACATCAGGTGGGTGCTGTTTGCATCATGACCTTGGCCTTCTTCTCAAACAGAAAATCTTTTGTGATGTTTTGGTTGTGTAAGTTCATACTTAACTGTGTTAATCTATACACTGTGTGTTCTACCCTGGTTTCCAAAAAAATAGAAAATGAAAGTGTACATCTGAGTTAGCGTTGGTACATCCTAATCAGTCACAGCATGTTGATCATTTAATGATTTTCTATGGACAGGGGCAAAAATATGCTCAAAATGTTCAATAGCCACCCAGTCACAGTCACTCTAAATCACTTTCATTACTGTGACTTATTATTGTGTGAGCACTGCATTATGTTCTGTCCAAAAATCCTACTTAAGAACTGACTATTGCTCAGCACTGAGTGTTTAATTATTTTCATTATCAGAATGCTAGAATCCTGTAAAATAATGCTATGCAAATCCGACAAAATAAGCCCCTGCAAAATAATACCTCAAACTAATATTTTATGTTTTTTTTTTTTTCAAATATAAATGTTTTGAGACATTGTGAAAGAATTCAGGGCTGCTCATGACTGAGAGTCATTCATTGGCCATGGCCTGGAATGGAGGAAAAAGTTCACTCTCAGACTGACTGGAGGCAAGGTATGTTCCTTCATCATACAGGCTGAGAGTCACAAAGCTCCCTTGAAAGATCTGGCAGTTTAGTTTTGCCTTGCTCTGGGCAAACATTATATACTTTGTACGATACTCTCCACAACACATTCTTGATCGTTGGCGTCTTCTGGTAAATTTGGCATTAAAAGTAAAACATAAAATTTCAGTTATTGCGAGAAACATCCATCTTTAAACTGCTTTCATTAATATCCTTGTTCAAAGGTTACTCCATGCTGATCCTTTTATTCGGTCATTTTGTCCTGACATGTTAACTGCTCTTTCACATTTTTAACAGTCAAAAATCTGCAGTGAACTGTACCCAACAGTAGCACCCGTATCATTTGCTCCATATGTAACCTAACAGCTGCTTCCGGCAACTGTGATGAATAAGCCCCTTATATAGCAGGAGTGCATTGTGAAGTTAATTGTGAATTATACCTTTTCATTAAATTTGGTTGACCAGTACTGGTTACTCACCTTTGATAAAGTTGAACTACTACTACTACTACTACCTTGAAAAAGTAGCTTACATGATAATATAGACTGACCCAGCAGTAATTTATGCATTATGAGTCTGTGGATAATGTCGAAATGTTCCAAAATAGCAGGAACACAAATATTCTAGTCAACGATCGCAGGGAATTCACACTTGAATGCGCATCAGTCATTTTAAGAAACAGATTTTCAGAGTTTCAAAACACTGCACACAGGCTCTGCAGACTCTTTTTTAGAAGATCACAAACACATTTAAATAGTCGTCAATTTGGAATTTAAGTAAAATATTACAATCTTGCTTTGGGACGTTCGAGCTTTTGAAAAAAATCACCATCAAAAAGTCTTAATTGCATTCATTTTTAATTGCCATTTGGAGAAAAGAACTACAACTGAACAATAAGGCAATACAATTATTTGTAGTTTACCATTGCTATTTCCATTTCACTAAACATGCTAGCGCTTATAGTGCTTGTGTTACTTTATAGTACATATGCATGCTTGTACGTCCAATCTCCACACCACCTTGCTTCTATTTTAATGGTGCAGTCACTAAGACCAGTGCAAAGTGCCAGGTCATGTGTGCAAGGTCAATGAGGCCGTCTATTTTCGCTCAACTCGGCACAGCGCACAACATGGTGGGGTTGTGGAGCGTAAATTGCAGGGGTGTGGTGATTAATCATTGTGTTCTCAGCCATGTGCATGACTGGCAGTGGTGTTGTATCTGTAGAGGTGGGAGAGTGCAACTAAGCGCATTATTTTTAGTGCTACGTCATAAAGCCACTTTTTAGCAAAATACCAACATCTGCACTGGGCACCAAAATACCAAATAGTCAGTGTGCATTTCAAGTTCAGGGACACATGAACATGCATCAACTTAGTGCAGCTTTCACTTGACTTTGCACGGCCACAAAAATAGAAACCGTAGACTCAACCAGCACTACCAAAGTGTTATACTGTGTTTGTCTTTGCAGGTTTGCAGTTTCTGTGCTTGTGCCATTTCTATATCTGTAAATAACTTGCACTTACTGTATACAGTGTGGTTTTGCTACAAACCTTTTGTTGCAGCCGTGTGAGTGCAGGCCAAAATGTGCTTATCTGACAGTTGTTGACAGATAGTTGCAATTAGAATTCCTCCTTCCCCGTTACACAAATCCTGAGAACCTCCATTGGTTTGGCCAGGGCCGTGGTCAAGGCAACAGCTGAGACAGAGGACATTATGGCATGTCTGTTTGTATTGTTACGTGAATCTTTTTGGTTCACTTGTATGCTGCTCTACGCAGAGTCAGGCATATACTACTTCCAAAATGGGAAGAACACTGTGCATGCAATATAGAGTTGACTTTGTTATTGGAATAAACACACACAAGTAGATAAATAGGGCATGAAATAGAAATTCAACGATCAAGAAACTACTGTCTAAATTGCAGTAAATCACAAAACACTCTGAGCACTTTGTAGA
Organism: Maccullochella peelii; assembly: GCA_002120245.1. NCBI lineage: Eukaryota > Metazoa > Chordata > Actinopteri > Centrarchiformes > Percichthyidae > Maccullochella > Maccullochella peelii. The sequence continues at coordinate 23,259 of LKNJ01002865.1, read as the reverse complement.
ATTGTCTTTAAATTGTTGTTCACCTTGTTTTTGTGTTTTTGACCGGCTGCGACAGAAGGTCTGAGCTCTCCTTTTTGAAGCCATTTCAAACTTACAGCTTGTTTGCTAGGAATATATTCATATTACAGTCAGTCCAAATGAATTGACTTCAGAAAATCCCACTGCAATTATACTTAATTCATAATTAATGCAGAGCAGACTGGGGACCTAATTTACACTTGCACATTGTCAGTTTCCCTGCATGTGCTTGTCATTCTGCATAAGAGTAAACATGGCTTGCTTTGGAAAGAGGGTGGCATCTCCCTACCATTACCTAGGCTCTGGGGATCTGTGCACCGTGGCACACAATTGTGCGATTAGATGATAAAAACAAAGGAAATGATCTAACTACCCAGTTGCTCCAAACAAGAGCAGGTGTGCACAGCCATGTTAACAACAGGGAGTACCCTCTTATTTTGTTGTAGGGAGCATTGTTTATTATTGAACACCTTCAGAAATATGACTGACACCTTCACTTTGAGTTGATGGAAGAGAAAACAAACACTTTGTTGATCTGCAAGTCAGATCCTTAGAGCTTGTGATTATAACAAGACCTGAATACATCCATGCGTGTGTATACATGTATGTGAGTGGGTGTTTATGAGCCTACATCTGTTCATGCATGAGTTGGATCTGACTTTGTGTGTGTGTGTGTGTGTTTGAGAGAGAGCAAATGGGCATCTTCGACAGCCTTTAGGAGTGTCACACTGAGATAGTGTGGCTCTTGATCTTTGTTGTTTGTGCCGTACTGCGTTTCTGTGCTTTGCTGTATAGAGTGGTATTTCTGATAGGGTTTGACGTGCTGCACATGCACAGACAAAGGCTGCTTTTGAAAACTCAGAGCATTAGTCCAATCATGGCACTGGCAGTCAGGATGACATTCTGAATTTGTTATTCTCCTTTATTCAAGCTTGAACATTCACTCATATCCTGTCCATGAGCCACTTCTGTTGGATCAGACTGATGTGCTTGCACCCTGTCACAGGCGTGTGCTCAGTGTCGGGTATGTATAGTATGTTTGCTCCGGTGCAGTCAGAGTAGGGTTGGAGATGAAGAACCAGGTTTGAATTGGAACCCGTTCCAAAGTTGTAAGAAATGAGGATTTGTGAAGAAATTTACTTTTGAATTTCAGTTATTAATTTCTCAAAGCAAAGTTCTGACCTACTCTATTGTTAAGCATCAGTCAATACATGTGTGCAGTGTCGTACTGGAACTAGCAGCTAAGTGTGACTAAGCATCGCAAACAACAGTGTGAAAATCATTTCATGGAATCTAACATCTAAGATCATCTGAAATGACAAGGCTTTTACTGCAGCATGGTATAAAAATGCAGCGTTTTTTATGTCTCTAGTTGTAGTCATAATGCTAGCTCAAGTCAAAACAAGTATAAAGCAAACATTCAACATGTGCATTGCAAAGAGATATACAATATACATCATTATTTATGACAGCTTACAACTTACAGAAGCTTTAATACTCTAAAAGTAAAGATGGTTTTAACTTTCAGCACGTTTTGGCTGCTTTTACTCAAATAAAATGCAGGTATATCAGAACGAGAGAACCCTAAATACAGCAATTAGCCATAATGGTTGTTTCAGACGGCTACTTTCTGTGTTTACTTTCAGTCAGACTCAGAGACCAGCATTTGAAATGATTAATGTAAAAAGTATGTTTATTTGGAAAGCTGTATGAGGCTGGGGCTTGCCGTGATATAAGTTGTTTTGCGCTAGTCCTCATTTCCTTGCCTAAACCATGCGCAGGACCCCGGATACGAACCCGGTCTGTTTTCCTTCAAAATGTAATTAGCAAAAAAAAAGGTAGTACAAAAGTGTAATTTCTAGGAGGCAGGGTTGTCTTTTCTTACTCATGTTCCTAATGCTGCCAAACACACGCACACAAACTCACATACACATAGGCATTCACACCCCCACCTGCCCCCCCACACACTACTTGAACTGAAATGGTTTCTCGTGTGAGAAGTTTTAAATTGTTATTTGTAACAGTCTGTTTGGTTCTAATCAGAGGGTAGAGGCAGAGTCGTTTTAATTTCATTACCACTGTGGTGGTTATTTTTAGCTCAGAGTGCTTGTGATGCTTCTCGTTCATTGTAAGAGCTTGACAGGTCCTATTATTCACACAGCGGCTCATCCTCTGAGCTTGTGCTTTTCAAAGCAACCTTTCCTGCTACTCATCACACACATTTTATTAGCTGCATATAAAGGCAGCTTGTTGTTTGTGACTTGATTTTACAAGCAGGTCCGTCTGCTGCGGTTTTATGGATGATCTCACCCAAAAGAAAATTTAAAAAGAAGATGCATAATGGAAACAGAAAATTGTCAATGGTCTTTTTTAACTACTACTAGTAGATTGGACCATAATTAAAGGCTAAATGAAGGAAATTAAGAAAGGAAATGTTATTTTTCAAACTACAGATACTTCATCAAATGGCAAATTAAAAATGTAATTAAAAAGAAATGTAACAAATTGTTTGCAGCTTTTCAAAGTTCTGTTTTGTTTTCCTTTTTGATTACAGTTTTCATTAAATGAATAGTTGGACATTTTGATAAATATGTGTATTCGTTTTTTGTGTTATATAGGAGAATCAATACCACCCTCATGTTTGTACTGTAAATATAAAGCTACCACCAGAAGTGTAGGAGGTAGATTCATATTTACTGTTCAGACACGACAGTGGTGTTGATCTTCTCATGTAACGCTCAGCAAGAAAGCGATGAAGTGTATTTCCCAAAATGTCGAACTATTCCTTTAAAGGTTTATAATTAGAGCACTTGAATGAAATCTTTTCCATTTTCTATTTTGGGATTATCAATTTCACGTGTATTGGCATTTAATGATGTCCATTTCACATTTCCATATTATATTTTGATTTAATTTTAATTTCCATACAATTTAGAAGAAGTATTTTGTCGTTAATTCTTTGAAAGAACTTTGTTCTTGTACTTAATATTTTTATATCAATATTTATATTAATAATATTGGCATAAAGCTGCCTAATATTATCAATATACATTTTCACTGCTAGATATTGTATATTAATATTGAGCAGCAGCAAGATTCTCACTGTATTTCTCGACACCACGGAAGTCTTGCCAAAGCGTCTCTGTGGAAATGTTGGCGTAGAGGATAAGAGAATTGAGCAACGACACTAATGCGAGCGCTCTGTAAACATTCAACTGTGTCCTGAGAGATTTTAGTTGATATGGCAACATCACAAGCACTAATGTAAATATGAAAACTCAGGAGCCTTTAAAATATATTAGATTCCAAGCAAACATTTAATTAACTTTATTTTTTTGGTATGTGTGTAAGAGTGTGTGTCTGTCTGTGAGACTCCATGTCTGCACTTCACTTAATTCAGTAATTCTCTGTACATGCACGGCCAAGTACAGACACGAGTGAGTCACGAGTTGGAACACACATGCAAAAAGGGAACACACGTTAGCGGAAGAGATCAGTGAGAAGGAGGGGGAGCCGAGACAAGAGGTGACCAGGGTGTCATCGATTGCTACAGGGATGGAGAGATGTGTCCCTCGCTGTGAGGCGAGTCAAGACGAGGCAAAGCTGCGTGCCGCAGGCCCTTTCTGTGCCTGATGACTCGCAGCTGATGTCTTATCTTGGCCAGTCAACACTGAGGATTGAGTGTGTGCACAGGGAAAAAAAGGGAGGTGGGGAGAGGGAGGGGTGACAAAATAAAAAAAGAAAATCAGTTATCTGGCTTGTGATACAACAGATGCTACAGATTTGTAGCAGAGCTTCAAGATTTCGCCTTGCTATCTCTGAACATTAAAGTTAAAGTTGAGAAACAGAGAGTGGCATAAAGTGTAGGAGAGCACTTAAATGCTTTTAATTTGTCAGCATTTGTATTTGGATCAAGTGTAAGATGCGAACATATGTTCATCACACCAGCTAGTCACATTTAGGCTGTTGTTCTGTACAAATGAATGTGGATATTAGTTAATGTTTTGTGTAGCAGCTGATAAGGCCAATTTTATACATTGACTTTTTCTACTCATTAACCTGTTGTTGCTAATTGATCATCTGACAAAAAGTAGAAACAGTAGAATAACGTTTTTTAAAATGGTTAAGTGTTATTTTGTTGATAAAAAGAACCAATAGACAAATAGACCAATGAACATGAGTTGAAGTTTAGTGCTCGCTGACGTGCAGAACAGAGAGGGCAAGCTGTGTGTAGCATACTCTCTCACTGTATTGACCACTAAGCTCTTTTACACATAGCCGAGTTGGCTTTTACGCACGGTGACATAAACAGCTGTTACACTGGCACTGTAGCTGAATGAGTGAAACATTCACAGGAACCCCACATTTTTGTTGTACTACTCTGGATTCAAAATAATACAAATAAATACAAATGACATCAGATTATATTGTAGCCTGTATGAGATCACACATCTGAATGTCAAAAACGCAATTACGTGATGCCTTAATTGCATAACCAGGCTAACCGCATGTCAGAACAAAGTCAACCAAATCATTTTTCACATTCACACACTAACTTTCACTCGTATATGGAGCAAAATGCTGGCAGTGTAGAGCCTGGCTGTCATTAACAAGAGCAGCGTGCTACAACACAGCAGGCAGGAGTGGACAAAACACAGGAAAGTGCAGTAAAGACAGGATCGGATTTTGATCGGCTTTATTTTAGCCCATAAAAAATGCCCAGATCCGTAAGATCTGCTTTGGACATCCCTAATCATTACTATTCACTGCTCCAACTTCATATAAAAACACAAGCAGGATTTAGTCCAAGACAGACAAGAGGAAAGAGAAAAGACCTTCACACAATATCCTGGTAAGTCAAAAAGAATCAAAAAGCTGTGTAGGTTGTTTTTTGCCAGGAGACCTATACCTACACCTATATTGGAGCCTATGAGATCGTTAGCGTGTGTGATTGTGATTATCTGGGTTGTGATATCTTCACAATATCATGATTTAAAACTCCATCCTTACCACTGCTATGTTTACACTTATAGGCACCCACAGAATTTGTCCATGGCTGGAAGGTCCGCAGATGGCCAGTTTCCATTGCAGTGCATATAGAGAGCCTATAATATTAATACTCTGTCATTAATGTCATTAATACCAAAATGGTGTACATTTATCAAAACATACTTGCATAAAAGTGAAACCTTATTTTAACTTCTGAAACATAAAAAGGTACCTAATTACAGTAACTCTAATTTATTATTTCCCATTTTGGATAAATGCAGTTGAGAGAAGTATACTCCCACACCAGTCAAACGTAACAGCCATTGGCAGTAACTGCTCTGACACTTATTAACAAGTGACAGTAAAAAAGTTGCCTCTGGAGCTCCATAATGAGTGAACAGTCATTTCCATCCTGACCTTTTCCTGCTAAACTGTCATGGTGGTTATTTTCTTGCACACTGTCAGAGTAACGTTCTTGCATTATCTTTAATGTCATTGGTTTTAATGTCAAACCCTCATCCTGATAGAGCACCGTGGAATGTGCCCACGGCAGCAGACTGAGATTTATTGATGACTTCTCATTTAAAAAATTTACTAATGAACCTATAGCATGAACCAGAACGTATGTGCTTTTTTAAAAATAAAATTGTTGAAGAAATATATCTTGTTTAATACCAAATATATGTTAAAAAGTATATTTTTGTCTGTTCTACAGTTTATATGCTCTATGAGAGAAAAATGTAGCATACTGGGGAACTGGCCATCCCTATGACTGAAGAAGCAGCTTTTATTTCAGTAAACTGTCAACCTTTAAGATCAATATGAGCCACTCACTATCTCCACTTACAGTGCATTGTGGTAAAAGATGAAGGAGTAGGAAGCACGGGCAGTCAAACTCAAAGTTTAAATCTCCTTGAAATAAGAGCTGCTTTGTGGATGATGGATGATGACCAGCTGACCCTAACATTTTAGAAATGTTCACAGTTCTGACACAGTCATGGTTTTATGTCTGAGTTTTGTTTTAAGAAAAGCAGATAGTTCATTAATTCAAACATCAAACAAACATTAAACTGGCTTTAATATTCTTTGAATATGCGTCATATCCCTTTTAAATAAGCAATAAATTAAACAAAATATGCATACTGATATGCAAATTAGCAAACTCCCACATTACAGTGTGACGTGGTGGCTTCTTCCACTTTGAGAGACAGAATGACCCTCCGGACGTGGCTTGGCTCACATTATCAGAGGACAACTCCTGCTGCAGTAAGTCTTGGCTCTGCAGTAACAACAGCCCTAGTGACTCTACACCTGCCCATGTATGCGACAATACACAGACTTGGCACTTCTTCACCTCTCCTGCGCTGTCCTTATTTTGCAAAGCGCTCATAAAAAACAAGATCCAATTACTAAGCCGACAGATGCAGACATCAAGTACTATGTGTAAATGCAAGGGCATGATCACATTGTTCATTGTCCGTATAGCATACCCAGATGCACATTACACTTTTATAGTAGGTGTAAATAAAGTCATAGTCCATTCAGCCCCTCAGTCAGCTCTACAGTCAGTCAATGTTAGTGCATGCATGCTGAGTATAAGCATGAGCACTGGAGCAAACAATGCCAGGGACACATGGATAATTTTTGTATTGTCATCATGTAACGGTAGGTTGACCAGCAAGCTAATCTCCCACAAACTCAGTGTAGTCGATTAAGCAAAGCCTTTTATCCATGACTGGCAAGGCTCTCCAAATAAATACAAACATACATACACAGATAGTGACCGGTTCGTTTTTATTTGACTGGTTTAGTTTGCAGTGTACATGGATACAATAAAGGAAAAGAATCAGACTAAAAATACATTGGAGTATGCCAGTCCATTTTCCATTTGCATATTTCATCTACATGCTTGCAGAATATACCATAGAGAAAGAGCAAAAATTGGACCAAACTGTTCAGAACAGAAATGAGTTGACAAACCAGAAAATAATACATTTGTAAGCGAAAAAGGTGAGACTGTTTTCTTTTCAAGCCCTACTCATGGCACATTTGGGCTTCCCCTGATCCAATTTCTTAAAGGGCGGCGCATAAAGGCATTATAATATGTCCTAAACAAATAAAAGTGGAAAAAATAAACGAGATTAAGCAAGCGGAAACAATGTTGTGCATGAGTGAGTGTGTATGGGAGCAGAATTTCAACAGACACAGACAGTGTATGTTACTGCAGTAAATAGAACACTAAACAACCACTGATATTACATTGTACACAAAATGATTCGTGACCATGTCATTTTTTTCTGGTCAAAACATAAATCATTAAGGGATTCTTTTTAAAGTTCACCTTGTCTCTTACCTACCTTTGCTCCATGCATATGTGAAATATTTTGACATTGAAAACTATCATAAAGAATTCATTTAATAGGTAATGCATGAAAAGACTAGACATAATACATGAACATTTAAATAATTGCAGCTAGAATCCATTTTTCATATGTAACAGTGATTCCTGGGTATGTATAGTGCATGGAAATAGTATAACCTGGAAAATGTAATAATTGGCCTGTTTAAAAAAACAGTAATTCTAGTGAATAATAGTAGAAACTGGTAGGATCAGTAATTTGGGATGTAGGTTGCAATGCTGACAAAGAAATTACATCCGTGGCTCCTTTTTGGCAGGAGCACCAGCACAACAGCTCTCTGGCTTGCATAGTGTGGTATTTCCATTTGATTGACAGGTGTGTCATAGCCAGAGACACACTGGGCAGACCCCCAACTGCCTTTCCTGTCAGTGTGGTTGGTTTGAAGCTGTCTACATGGATTTTCTGGCCAACATGGAGAACATGGTGAATTAGAGAAGTTGACATGGTAAATCAGTGGAGTTGGCTCTGCAGTGCACTGATGTGAGCCATGCTTTGTATCACCACAGAGGCTGGGTTTCAGGCTATGAGTCGTGCTTATCAACCAGCAGATGCCAGTGAAGGTATTTGTCTGTGTGCATTTTCTTTTTTTTAGCATTTTTAAGCGTCTCCTCTTTAGGCTACTCAAAGATCAAAAGAAAGTATTGGGCAAAAGAGTATGAATCAACAGCCAAAACAAAGCAAGATTCAAATGTCACCATTTAAAATTTATCTTGAAAGTTATGGTATTTTACAGTGTGTGTACTGAATGTTTGGTATAATGCATGAAAAAAACAGTTACATTTAGTTTTGTCATTCGTTTTTGTCAAATTTCACATTTTTAGAATTTTATATCTTGACACATATTAACAGCGTAAATTGCCATGCATACGGTAATCACTGCTGCTTTGTGCAGTGGTGGAAAGAAGTATTCAGTATTCTAGTGATAGTTGTACTTTTTCCAAGTAAAATTACTCCACCACAAGTAAAAGTCCTGCTTTCAAAATACCCCTTAAGTAGAAGTACAGAAACATTAGCAGTAAAATGTACTTCAAGTAGTAAAGTAAAAGTACTCATTAGGTGGCAGAACGGTCCCTGTCAGAGTGATGTTATTATTATGGATGCATTACTGTGTATGCAGCATTTTATCCACTTAATATACTGTTTGGTTGTTAAATCCATACCAGTGCATCATATTTTATTAACTGATCATATCTTTTGAATGGAAAACATATACAAAGTAACTATAGCTGTCAAATAAATGCAGTGGGGTGAAAAATACATACAGTACATACAAATACATACAATACAATTTCCCTCTGAAATGTGGTGGAGTTAAAGTATAAAGTAGCATAAAATGGAAATAGTCAAGCAAAGTACAAGTACCTCAAAATTTTACTTAAATAAAGTACTTAGTTACATTCCACCTCTGGCTGTGAAAGGATGTTTAGACATTTTTCTGGCTACAATTACGATGAAAATTGAGGTCCCATTTAGCTGTTGTAGATCTGTTTCCCCAAGGGAGTGACTGACATAGACCACATTATGATGTGTACAACATGGGAAAGATTAGAAGAAATTTGCTGAAGGTACTGAATTTGCAAAATTCATTGTTACTGTAAAATTTCAAATGGTTAAAAAACACATGTATGGTTGAACTAGAAGATATCTGGGTCTCTCTTTTTTTGACATTCCCATCAACTGTTGCACAAGATAAGCTGTGAAAGAAGGCAGACATGAGTGAGCGTAATTTTAAATTGCTTCAGTCACCTGTAGGTCAGTCCCCTCGAGATATGTGTTGGCTACCATGGATACTGTGTGTAGAGACTAATAGCATTATGGTAAGGAGGAAATAGAGATATACTGTAGGGTGGGCGTGTATATGTGTGCATGAGCAGACAGGGAGAAAGGTAGTAACTCACGTTCTTAGAAAGAGATAGCAAGGTGCAGCGACACAGCAGACAAAGAGTTATCAAGGGAGAGAGAAAACTGCAGCGTTTTGATTAAGCCCATTACACTGTGCTCAGATCACACAGACGACAGACATCCATGCTTGGCCATCTCTCAGTGGTCAGAGTCGCTCACTCCCTCCCTGACCTCCCTATAGCCAGGAGCTCTAATCACTGTAAAACCGATTCATTAAAATCTGCTGTTAGTGAGAGGACACACACGCGGGTGAGCAAATGGACCACAGCCAATTATGTGATTCCCTGCCAGTTAGAAAGAGATTTAGGCATTAAGTATCTCTGAGGAGGGAGACAATGATCACTACAGCAGATCTGCATATTATTATAGGATCTGGAAGTATGTGTGTCCTCTGCGTGTAAGTACATGCATATGTTGATATGGCTTGCACACACTCAGGCAGAGTGATAAAAACCTGAAAACAATAACTGAAAACTACTAAACTGAAAACTATAAAAAGTCAGTATAACAAATCAAATTTTCAACAGCTTAAAAGGCTCCATGCTTAAGCGAATGTGAACACAAAGTTCAGAGAGCTAATACAAAATTTTGAAATGGTAACTCTGAAAGATAGAGTTGTGATACAAACAGTAATCACACCTGACAAGTTATCTTAAAATGTTAAATGTAGTTTGAGGCTACAAGTGGTTTCTGTTTGTATTGCTGCTAAAGTAGCATCCCCATGGAAAATGCTTTCTATTTGCTGTGTTTGATTCTTCAATATGATAAGACAGGCAAAGGACTAAATAAGAGGCCTGTGGGCAGATCCAACCCCCCTGGAGAAACCAAGGAGCAAATACAATCAGAGCTTGGTCTAGGACTGAGTTCCAGGTTGGGTCCAACTGAAATTGTTGCAAGGAGGACCAAAGAACAGTCTGATAACACGAGACGCACTTGCTGTCTGTTTAGTCAAGAAATTAAAGAGGCACTTCATTGACTTTACACGTGAAATCAGTTTACTTGGCATGCGAAGTACTACTCAGCCTTTGAAAACAGTTGTATAATGTCCTCTGAAGGAAGCTTTCTACAGTTCCTGATGATGCCATCAGGGTTTGATTGGGCATCTTAACAGAAAGCCTGTGTTAAAAACATAGGAGGGGGGGGGGGTCTAATGAAAGACGCTATCCAGTTGCATTATGGGAAATTTAGTATCCAGTGTTTTTGGTACTTGACCCATACCAGGGTCTAAAAGTCAGCATCGGCCTCTGTTGCATAGATTATGACCGTTTTTGTTTTAATCTGTCTCTTGTGTGTCCCCAAAAAGCCCTGATGGGATTTCTTGTAAACAAACAAAAGTTATGTTGATATGCAGTGTTACTCAGAAAAATGCATCGCGTGTATCCTTGAGCATTTCCTTCTTCATAAAACATTTTCAAAGCCGATTTTTTAAAGTATTTTAAATCCAGCATTGTTTACATCCATGTTTATTAGCTTACAGTCGTCTTCTTCCCTGTTTTTGTTGCCGCATTGCAGCATATCTTGGCGTTACCACCTTTAGATCAGTGGAATAGAGTAACACCATTGGTAGGACTCTGTACCGCGTCACCCACTCATAGAAAAACAGCTCCACAGTGCTACTAGAGGTCTGAAACTCCTAGGCTCTTTCATGAATCTTCGTTCGCTCTTTGTGCACACTGCTGCCATGCACCGTAACAAACTGTTACAAGAGACAGACTTTATTCTCTCCTGGAGTGAAAGCCATAATGCATGTTTTAAGTATACCAGTTAAGAGCCGATACATTATTTTTGTAATGTAATATAATATAATCTCTTGTCTCTGCATTGTATCTATTCTTTTCCTCTGCATTATTATGTAAAAGAAGTTGAAAATATCACATTTGATTGTTCAAAGGTGCTACATATTGCACATTACTGACTTGTTACAAAAAAATGATGAGATAATAGTGCAATTAGAAGATTGGCAGCCTCTACAGCTTACTACGCTGCATTTCACATCCCTGCGCTCCAGGGTTGGATTTCATGGATAATATGCCGGATTGCACAAAGAAAAGTGCTTTATGGCACCGAACAGAAGGAGAGCCAGAGACCTGCAGCTTTCAGAATTTATTGTAATAGCAGATGGTGGAACAAGTGAAAGGTTGACGGCAAAATCACATCCACCATTCCATCTAACAGCCCCTTTAAAGTCCAACTGAACTTAATCTCTTCCCAAAGGCCTCGAAAACTTGGATATGTGATTTCTTTCACTTTTATTTTCTCTTGTTACCTTTAGGGCATATGAAATTTGTCTAAAGTGTGAAGCAGAATCAATACTGCAAAATCAAGTGAACCACTATTAAACATCCAACCGTGTTTTCCCTGACCAGCAATTCTTGGTGTTCACTGTGTGGAGCTAGAAAGAGATCAAGCTTTTGAAAGATGTTGTGGACACCATTTAAATTTGAACCATAGTCCAAAATTATTAGTACATAAATAACTACGTTTTTGAAGTACTGGTTTTACCACTGGTTGCAATTAGAAGCACTACCCCACCTCCCAAAACCTACTTCAGAAATATCAAACAGCTTTTGCAGTTCTAACTTATTCCAATAAACATATTTGCATCTTTCTTTAAACAGTCAATCCAACCTTTTACCCTAACAGTGATAATAACACTGTGCTCAACACAGTCAGCTACGGCACTGCTCATCTAGTAAATCTTTTTCTTTCACTTCCATCGCTCCCTGTATATAGAACCTCAGTATCCTGCAGGTTTACACTAGCTGTAAACCTTGGTGACAGTGACAGACACCATTGAGATAGCTGACTTTAGCTTGTCTGTGAGCTACATCAGCCTGGAGATAATCTATCTGGACCATTAGCTTTGCTGTCTTGACTTCATCTAATTCCCTGACTCTAGAGATTGACCAGAGCAGATAACATCTGATGTCTTTGTGTTATTAATTGTGGATTACCTTACGTGGCCCAACTGTTGACTCATTTGAATCCGCTCAAATATTATTTCTTATCGCTTTGTCATTTATCACTGGCTGGTTTTGGCCCTCGGCTTTAGGTTGATTCTTTCAGGTTCACTGATGATTTACATATTCATGAGGAGAAGGTTCACTGTAACCCACAGACGAAGCTGGCAGATGCTCCTTTGATATTAGAAAGTGTTTTAATTACAGTAAATTAGGTACGGAGGATGGTTAACAAGATACTTATCTGTGATATATAAAAAATAATAAGTGTTAAATTTCAACCTTCAATATCCTAAAGTAGCTTTAAATGTTAGAAAATGACTATGCATCACATGTTAGTTCCATCTTATGTCATCTTCTGCTTAGTCATAGTTTAATTTCAGCTACAGCATTTCTGTTACAATGACAATTTTTGATGCTATTGTACTTTATTCTGCATCAAAATGAGAAATAGTGGAGACAGGATTAAGTACATATACAGAGGACTGCTGGGGCAATGCATATCTGTAATAACATGATTGAAATAGCTAAAATATAACCAAGTGTACATCAACAAATAGTGTTTATAGTGCAACACTAACAAGAATACCTTTTTGTTAAACTATAGACATACTTCTCCAGTTCACTTTTATTACATTCACATGCACAAAGTAATCTGGCCTAAACCACATCCCACAATATGCAGTGACAGTCGTTATTATATATATCATCTTGTTCCGATATTCTTAATTATATAAACATTGTGAATAATGGAATGATGCAATTAATAAACCAACTGTTTTTCATCACAGAATATCACAGAATCACAGAATGTGCACAGAACATTTTTTATCTGATATTAAGATGATGCAGGTTGGATCTAATTTAATCTCAACCCACTAAATAAAGTGGGCTATCAAATAATGCAAACTGGGTTACTGGGTGAAATAACGTCACTTCAGTGTGACTAGTAAGCTTTGTTTAGTTGGTTGGTTACCTCTTTCCTGTGATTCCTGGATTGCTGAATTTAAAATATTCTCAAACACAGCACAGGTGAGGTCTAATGTAGCCATAGTGATAGAAAAGAATATCGATTGTGTTTTGTAAAAATGAAAGCATAAAAATTGATTTTAAGGTCTTTCACAATGTGCGTTTGAAATTAAAGGTGCTCCAAAGATTTAGAACAGATAAGGTTCATAGATGATTACCCACCAATTTGAGATGTGGTGGATATCGACATAGCTAAAGAAAACAAAAGGGAGGTGTTTCTTCTCAAATGATTTACTGTAGCTTTAATACTTTATGTACAGATACAGGTGCAGTCTTTAGAGAGACAGTTACATCAGTAAGGATAATGAACCCCTGAGTGTCTCATTTGAATGCACACCAGCAAGCACACACTGCAATCTGTAACAGTGTTTATTGTGTGTGTTGAATTTGTTGAGAAAGATTTGCTGTATCCAGTGCAGGTTGGTTCAGACCATTGAGAGTAACCTAAATCAGTTCAGTCTGCAATTCAAAATGGCAGCTTGGAAAAATTGATGCATCACATCTATCTTCCTCTAACTTTACCTTGATGTCAACACAGAAAACATATTGCATACACAAACGCAAAATGTCAGCAATGTTTCCAATCTGGATTACTTTACCTTTGCTAAACTTTCTCAAGGCATCCAATTTTCCTTCTCACTGGTAAACATGGAAAGTAATAAGGCAGTCGGTTTACTAGATTAATCGGAAAAATACAGACAGAATATATTTTATGAAGACCAACATCCAGTCAGCTAAAGCTATAAACCCCTTAATTTGGGGTTTGCTGGTGCAGAGCAGAGTGAGAAGTTTAGCTGGATTTAGCTTTTAGCTTGTGTACTCTAGAATAAATGAAGAAAAGTTTTATTTTGTTGGCATAAATCTACAGGAATAGTGATGTTTTGATCAGTGAGTGTGAATCGAAACTACTTCACTCTGTTCCCCACCAGACCCACTCCAACTCATGCACTAACCTTGACAAATAGGAAAATGTATATTCAGGAACTACGTAAAGTAAAATGTGTCAGTGTTTATATAACAACCATTGTGATGGATCAGGATTCCATTTTTTCTGCCAAGAAACAACCTTATATGTGACCATCACATCTTCTAGGTTGCTTTGTTGTTAAATCTACTGAATAACTAGCTGCACCAATAAAGAAAGGAAGGTCTATGTCTCTTCTTAAAAAGTGCTGACAAATACGGCTGTTTTCTCACTCCGTCTGCCGAAACGCTCTCCAGTGTTTAAGCATAAACATTCTCAAACAGCATTCAACCTGACAGAAACACATCCATGAATCTTTTCGACCAATTGATGAAATTTTAATTGACTATCAGTGTCTTATGGTTAGGCTTTTGTCTGAGCCATGCGGGTACCCGCCTTATATTTGGCACCCAACTGTGACTGCTAGTGTCTGATAAGGAAAACAGCAGAACAAAACAACTGCTTCCAAAGCAAATTTCACCGCGATATTATTATTATTTCATGATTTGATACAGTCATTCTTTGAGAGGGAGACAGAGAAGAACATTAACGGGAGTGACAGGTTTTGGCAGAAAGTCAGGTGGCTCAGACGTCTCGCCTTTTTTTAAATATGTAAATAAAAAACAATACAATAAGTGGACATTTAATAGAGTTCAGGGACTGCAATAGTAACTTCTGTTTATTCAGGCAACAGAACTGTAAAGGACATGTGGACCATTTTACACATCCAGTAATACACACATTACATTATGTCACAGGCATAATCACAGGCACAGCTGGCCACTGATAAGTACACAGACTTCTGCTGCTTTTTTTTTTCAGGCTTCAGCTGCAGAACATTATGGAACATTTCAGCTCCTTGGCAGATTACAGTCCGGTAGTTGGTTCTATGCATGTACTTACAATGTTCTCTGAAGCTGGTCATTGTAAAAGGGGTAGTGGGTAGTTAGTACAGGCAATATTGCGTAAAAACATATTCAAGAACTTGCATGCAATTAACAATGGAGTCTTTTTATGTTTCATCATCATGTTTGAAAGCCTGCACATAAAGGCTGTGCTGCTCCTTACTTCCAACTGGATTAAAGTGGTTTTAACCGACAATGCCATCCTTGGAGCCCTGCAATCTTGCTAGTGTTGCTAAAAATGTCCAAAAGCTGGCAGAGAAAAAGAGAAGTTGCCATTCAGTTTACATGTACACTGTGTCCTACCTGAAGGCTGTAGGGGATCCAGTCTTGTGAGTCAGTATTTTTCAAGAACATAACAATCCCGATCAGGAAGGTAGGAAGTAATGTAATGCACTCAGTGCAGGAGGTTAAGGTATAATGTCTCTCATTCTATATAGTTCATACAGTATGGCAGGCAACAACCCTTTCCTTTGTAGCCCATATTCACAAATTGGATACCATGGATTTAGGCTACTTTAAATTCTTACAACTATTCTACCCTTCATTGTCCAGTGTTAGATTTAATAGGGTGGGGTAGAGTGGGTCTGAAGGTGGGCATATGCCTTGTAAATTGGACTTATTCGGGTGAAAGCATTGCTCAGCCTCAAGGGGCAATGCTCGGCTGACTTAAACGCAGCACTTTTACAGTAACAGCTTCATCAATTCGCTGAGCTCTTTCGAAGCAGAGCAGCAGTTCGAGAATGAACAAAGAACTTTTGACTAGGTGGAGAAACAAAGACAGAAGCAGATAGAGACATACCGGAGACAGACAGAAAATGTCTGTGTTGTGTATGGATGGTCATGGAGCTGTTTAAAAGAGCTATCACTTTTTCACTCCCTCAGTAGATTGCATAAGCTCACCTGCTTTCCCTTCTTGTTTATGTTAAACAGGATTTATAAGGTTTGGTCTTAACATGTTTTTGATTAAAGAAAAAAGCCCGAGATGTTTTTCAGCACCGACAATGTTGCTGCCAGAGAACCCAAAGTGCAGATACCATTCAAAATGTTTATTTAGTCAATTAGAAATCAGTATTTTCTATGCCCTTTGCATAAATCTGGTTACTAAAGAGACCTAGTGGAAAAAGATAATTTTAAGATAAGATAACATAAAAGAAATGATGGATTCAATGTTGGATTTAATACTAAGTCAAAGGAATGAAGAGGGATAATTAAAAAAAAGCAATACACCTGTCTTTTAGAAGGTTATATAACAGTTTAAATGACACCTAGAGAATTTATCTATCTAAAAAGATACTGTTCTCTCAAGAGGAGTGAGCAAAAACTGCTGTCTGCAAAGAATATGAAGGTCAGAAAAGTACTCAACAGAGTGACCACAAGAAACCCATCTGATCTCAGGGAAAAGTGCAGCTCTGCAACAACTTTCTTCTCCTTTTGTACATGGCTCCTTCGGGAGAACTCCATAGGTAACACTATTCTGAGGCCAGAAGCACAGACAGAGCCCCAGCGAGATGAAGTCCTACGCTTTAGAGATGAAAGGTGCTCTTATAGAAAAGATGAAGGGCGAAGGAGGAAAAAAATAAGAAAGGAGAAAAATATATTAGTTTTGGTAGTTAATAGTTAGGAAAAAGCTTTTAAAACAGATGAATCTCTAGATGACATCTCTATCACCTCGATCTCATTTCAGCATCTTAGAACAAAAGTAATTTCACCTTTGCAGTAATGGCAGAGAATTGTTTTGTTAATGCATTCACTCTGGACGACCTGCAGCATTCTGCCTTCTCGTCCCTGCACTCCAGATTCATAAAATCTGCTTATTCCAATTCTGCCACAAGTCCGGCAGAATTCCTTAAAGCCATTAGCGGTTGTTGAGAATGGTTTGGGCTGGCCTCAGCATCGACTGTAATGACAAGGACAGGGTGCCAGGGAGAATCAATGCTTCTCTGTGGCTCAAGAGTGAAACTGTAACAGCAAGACTGCCCCCATTGAGCGCTGGACTGCCGTCTTTTTCAACCACTTAATTGATCAAGGTTTTATTTATCTTGTCACTAAATGTAATTAAAAAGACTTTAACCTAATTTGTTTTCCATTCGCTCACAAAGCACCTTCATTGAATTACCATGTTAACAATCCGCAGTATTATATTCATTTTTTTACCCCTCTCTGAGCACACTTTAGATATTGTGTCTGTTTTAATTTACATGTAGCAGGGGCACTTTTAAACTTGTGTAATTAATTATCATATCAAACACAATCTCTATATAAATTTTTGCTGGCACGCACACATACACTCAATGGGCTTTTCATTAGAGAATATTCTATTTGTATGTGTTTTAATACAGCAGAGGGAGTGAAGGGGCGGAGGGCTGAGATGAATTCCTCTCCCTTTGTTCTTTCTGAACAAAGCAGAGGTGCATCATGCATATCCTCTTTACTCTGCAACTATGCAAAGATGTCCTTGTAATTGGGTGATATTTTTTACTGCAAACCCGCTGCATGCATTTCCATTACATTTCTGTCATAAAATACCCTCCTCACTGTCGTCAACTTAAATGGAATGTCAATACTTAGTGTGTGGAATGGGGAGCGTGGAAATGGACTTAACACTGGGACCCATAAACATAAAGTTTAATGCCGCCATCAAAGGAAGGGCCAATCACAGCATAGCTTTGCAAATCAAAGAATAATAATCACAGATTTTCTCGCCCAGCCATCTCAACAGCTTAGTATAAATAAGTTAGTAGCACCCTCTTGTACGCTCTCATTTTCTAATCATCACCAATTTCCTTCCCTCCATTCATTTTTCCTTTGCATTGCGCACTTTGCCTTTCCTTGCATCAAAACTGCACCCATTTATTTATGGAGTCCAGGCAAAATAAAGCAGGCCAAAATGTAAAAAAATAACTAAACAAAACAGCAAAATCCAAAGATTTGGTATGAAGTAGGGATTGGATTGTGGAATAAGAGACATCGCTGCTCAGCTGATCTCCATCTGATGTCCAGAGGGAGATTCCCCACACACGTCCACTTTATGGGCTCATTTGCATTACCACAGCTCCGACTGTAAGTCAGCAGGCTGCTAAGAAGGAGAAAGCCATGGCGATTATAGCCATAATATATTAACCTGTACTGGGCAATTTCCAGAGACAACTCAGATGATGCTGTGATTGATTTTACTGTGCTGTAAGTGTTAACTATTAACACTACTATAAGTGGAATATGGTCGTTGTTGTATGTCATCTGTTCAGACGGCTGTACTCAATTTCCTCTACGTTTGCCAGTTTATAATTTGCCAACCTCCATTTCATGAAAAAAGTTTTTTGTAATTAATATTTTACATCATAACATACTAATCGTGTTAATATATTGATGCTATTACTGAATAAATGACTAAAAGAATGACTAAATATATAACTTATGATCGAAGAACTGCCTGAATGAGTCATCCACATAACATGCAAAGTATTGTTTTTCCCTCTTGAGACTTACCACTAGTCACAAGATAAACATCATGTTCTTTTCTTAGCAGTACACACACACACATAACACTTTTTGAGAAACAAATGTTGTCTTGTGATGTCAAGGAAGAGTGCATACAGTGGTATCTCTAAGGTAATTAAACAGAACTAAAGGTCTGCTATGACCGGGAAGGCTTGGCAGTGCTAAACTAATGGGAAAGCTGATTAAAGTGTGTTTCATCCCCCTAATGAAACTCATCTTCTCAGCCCACAGCATGCAGACAAGTTCAACAGAGTAGCTTTACAGGTCCATGGAGACTTTTTGCAGTATGTTGTTATTCTTACCTTTACATGTTGGTCATAAAAGTTCATTTTCTTTAGGGTTACACATGTGATCCAAAGCAACACTAACTGTTATAAAGATGAGCTTTTTAATTGAACAGCTACCGTAGTATAGTTAGACCTAAAGCTATACTTTTTTTCTATATTTGGCAGATGCTTATTTCCAACCTACAACTTACAATATAAGTGCATTTAACCTCCATAGGAAAAAGAGCTAGATCTCTTAAAAAAATGAAAGTGCATCGCTCCGGAACAAACAGCTAACAACACGTCCAGTGCTACAATACAAATGCTTAGAGTTTATAGAAATACTCATCTGTGGAAAAAACTTTTTGGGAACATAGGTAGTAGAACTACAAGCTATTTGGCCAAAGCTATTTGGCAGGACTTTAATTTCATGATGGTACATAGCTGTGAGTTACTTGCTACAGTTGCATTTCTAGTATTGATAAACGGCGAAAACATAAAAAAACAAGCAGGTCAAGATGACCAGCTGACTTCCCTACAAGCTGGTTGGCTGTTGAAACAGGTGATGTGCCTTACGTTCTAAAACCAGCCACTGGCGACTCTTCAAGCTGAATCGCAGGCGGCGCCGGCTGATGGCAAGTAACTCACTATCATTATCCTCATTCATATTTTAAGACACAACAAATTATGTCCAGCTACAAAAAAAGCCTGAAAATCCGTTAGTTAGAAAGGAAGTACAGAGAGTCATTGTTAAGGAAACGATACACCCACTGGCAAGTTTCAGAACATTGCAGACCGGCGCACTGCAAGTGGTTGTAGTACAAGAACATGTCACTTGGATTGTGGTTGTAAATAGAACTTTAGGCCCTAACTCCATTTCCCCCATTGTAGCGATCCTCAGACAGAAGGGAAACAACAGGACAGTGAAGGGACAGTCAATGAGACAAAGAGAGAGAGAGGGAGAGCGCTGCAAACCGTAAACAGCTGTTTCTACACGCCTCCCCCCGCTGATTTTGAGTGAAGATTGTGAATGCTCTGATTAATAAATGTAAATAAGTAATGCTTTGTTTGTGATGACAGTTTTGTTTAGTTTTAACCAGCTTGAGTCGAGCTGAGACGGGCCAGATCACAGCACTGCAACTTTTCCCTGCAACGCTCTCAAATGGTTTCTCCGGTTGATCCAATCCAGCACCGCATTGCATAAACTCTGAACTGACGTGGGTTCGGTCCAATCACAAACAAGAAGAGCTGTCCCTCCCTTTCCGTAATCTGAAATGTCGTTGTGTTTTGTGTAATGTTGTTATGTTTTGACCTTCAGGGCCACCATAGTTCTCCTACTCACTATGAACTTGACTGTGTTAAATTTCAAAGGTAGGTGCAGTACATAGGACTGGTTAGAACTGTCATTTCACAGCAAAGTTCTGGGTTCGAATCCATGTGCATTTCATGTGCTCCACTTTCCTAGCATAGTTCAATGCGTTGCAGTCTAGGTAAACTCCAAACTCTAATTTGCCCACAGACATTAATAACATTGTCTGTCAATGCGTGCTAGGCCTGTAACAGAATGGCAACCTTCCTAGTGTGTACCCTGTCTCTTGCCCAGTGCATGCTGGAATAAACTCCAAACTCCCACTAACCCTGCACAGATTAAGCAGGTATAAAAATGTAGTGGTGTTTTTATGGTGGATTTAAGCTTCTATTGCCCAGCTAATGACACCTATACGTAGAACATTGTATGTATAGGTGTGTTTGTGGGCTGAATGATTGTCATCCAGCAAAGATTGTGTACCAGGACGTGTGAAACCAGAATGTGTGAGGACCGTGGAGGCGTCAGCACCCTCTGAAGATGTCAGGAAATGGATGGTGGATGCCCCATTCTGTTGTCAAACTATCCCTGCTGTCCACCATCGGTCCTGAGTGGCTCTTTTTTAATATCATTTAACCTGTTCTTGAATTCAGCAATGGTTTTTCTGGGACATGAACAACACAGTAAGCAAATGTGTTACTGTATTTCCTCCCACGCGGATATAGGGTGCCATATATTCACTAGTCATGATGCTGCATCTCCCACACAAGAAGATCAGTTTCTTTTTGGGAGGGACTTTTTTGTCCAGACTGTGATGTAACTGGTCATGATGGATGCCAGTCCTACCCACACCAACTGAAAATGTATTCCTCAATCCCTATTCCACTGCGGTATAGTTGTGCAACATGCCTCTAGCCACAAAATTACCAAAAGTTAGTTGCCACAGGTTGTTGAGACTGCATTATGATGCGTTGCTGGTTTAATTTCTGTCTCATTATGGTCTCCATTTGTCATGCAACTGTCCCCTCAACAGCACTGTACATTTCTGGATTACTTTCAATGTGGGACCCTCCATCAGTCACACCATCCTCAGTCTGTTCAGCCTCTCTACTGGTTCAGTTATATTGGAAACCAAATTTTATTACCCCAAAAGATCAAATCACCTACAACACTATTTACCATTTACCAATTTGTCTTGGACAGAATTTAAACATTTTATTTGTTTGTATGCATTTAATTGCCTGATAGTACAAATTAGGAAGTCCAAATATCAATTTCAATGCTAATTTCAGGTAAATGAAGAGGAAACATATGCACACTAACAAACCGCACCACAAGTGCTGTATCAAGCAGAAAAATTGACCATAGAGAGAAAAAAATATAGATTGAGGCCACGTTTTGCTACATCGAGCACTCAAAATGCTATTTCGTGCGCACAAGATACAATTCATTCTCACGTTTTGATTAATTTGTGCGCACAAGATACAAGTTGTTACCATGTTTTGGTCCATTTGTGCGCATGAATTAATTAATTAAATAATTTTGGCAGTGTACAATGCCGCCCCATGCGTAAGGCACTTGTTAGCTATGGATTAAACTTTACTTTAGCTTGGGGATGAGTTATCAAGACATGTTGACAATACTTGCTTTGCAAGGGATTATTGTTAGTAAAAGGCAATTAACGAATATTTTGACAGCTTGTGGATTATATCGTCAGCGATATAATGGCTTTGAGGAGAAAGGCAGATCTGTTGTGCTGGCTCTCTGTTTATACACTTATCTTGTGCGCACAAGTTAACCAAAATGTGGTAATGAATTAATAACGAAATGATTAGCATTTCGAGCGCTCCATGTAGTAAAACGTGGCCCCGATATATATTTTTTCTCTCTCTATGGCCTCCGGGACTCTGTATCTTCATTTCTTTGTGCTCCTTTAACTTTAATTATCTGTTGATCTTTTGCTACATTTTGATCCAAAATGTTCTACTTTTGCCGTTTCAGGTAATGGAAAATGTATTGAAACCTCATGTCACTGCCAGCACTCAGTCAATCTCAATAACCTGTTTTATTCATACACCTTATTTTTGTTGTCAGTGTTGACAGTATCACACACTGCAACCAAGGATTTACCACGATCACTCTGACATTGCAGAGTGAAAAATCAATTATAATGTTGCCAACTCTCACCTCCCCTCTCTCTGTCATATATAAGTGACAGAGCTAGCTAGGTACTAATAAATAATCTCACATTCTGGGCCAGTCTATGGAGAAGGACTCCCATTAATTAGAGTGACAGACAAGTGGAATCTATTAAGAAGATTCATAATGAGATAAAGGTACTGAGTATTGCTTTACCCTTCTTTCACCTATTTCACTCATCTTTTTCCAATAATTGGAAGAATTTGTGAGGAACTGTCCTGAAAAAAGACAGAAAAAAAGCACCTTTTTGAAATACAATGTTGATTTCAACACTTACAGGTAACACCAGCAATGCGTTTTTCCCCCCAGTGCGATTAACAGCAACCTGAATAGAACACAAGGCTTAAAAATGCATTCACAAATTTTGTTACGGTGTTGAAGTCAATTCCATTTGGAGAATGGCAATGTCCCACCTCAAGCCCTAACTATTCTTTCCCGTCCTTTAAATCAAATTGTTCATTCGAAGCAGCTCAACACTATTTGCTCCATCACACACCAACAGACATTACTTCGTGGCAGAGCCAGCAGTGCTAACTGACCCCCTCTCTGCTCAGTGATCTTGGTAAGCAAATTTTGATTTAGCGAACTATAGTTAGTTAAGTTAAGCTGAATGGTCCATACTTTTATGGCAGTTGTTAAATGTTTGTTTTACAATGTTAGCTTATGTTCGATTGAAAACTAAATATTTACTTAGAAAATTGCATAAATAATAATTTGCCTTTATACAGGGTTGCCAACTTTGGGTACCTGGCTGGAGTGAGATTTTGATGCCATGGCCCATGGGCTTAATCACGCACACTTTA
>LKNJ01002864.1:0-90926 GCA_002120245.1 Maccullochella peelii | reverse complement strand
ATGAATTGTTTTCCCCTCTGGTGTGGGCGGGACTTAAATGCGCTCTGTCTCTATGAGAGCGGTACCAATCTTCTCATCTGATTCCCAGGAAGAAAAGGAATAAGCGTATTTCCCAAAATGTCGAACTATTCTTTTGACCCTACCCTAAACATAAACTTAACCATAACCTTTGCTTTAACCCCTAACCAGTAGGTTTTTTGGGGGGGACACAGTGAATCAAATGTCATCAGTTGGTGGAGAACTGTCATGTCTGCTACATTGGATTGGGCACTTTGGTCTGCACAAGGTTAGAAGTTCAAGAATGTACTGAAACACACACACACACACACACACACACACACAAACTGGCACAGAGGAATGTGATGGGTGTGTTAGGGACAGGAAGCTGTCGCCTCTGACGGGACCGCTTCATTGTTCTCCAATCACCCGACAGCTATTCCAGGACTCTGTGTGTGTGTGTGTATGTGTGTGATAGTGGTCCTGTTTCAGAAGTTTGCTTTTTTGCAAATCTAAACCAGATTTATTTATGAGGAAATGTATCTTAATAGACCTTATAAATGTGGCATCCATATCATACAACACCCAACCAGAAGTCCTGTAACTTAACAGAAAGGCAAAAGCAGTTAAGGGACAGTTTATATTTTGCCCTCATGTCTGGCTGTGTCTTATCCCAACACCACAACGTTATTTGGGCAAATAGGACACATTTCTGGCATCTCTTCAGGGACTGGGTCAGTCTTGACTGCAGCTCCACTTTGTGATTTATCTAGGCTGATAAGGTGGCTGTATTTTTTGTTCTGTACATCTAAATCTTGCCCAGTGCAGCTTTTAAGCTCTGACACTTGCATAATTCAGTAATGTAGCCTCTTCTGTGCTGTGCCCCACCTAGAAGAATATCAGCAGTATTTTGATTTCAGTGGAGAGTCAGAGGAATGAAATGCTCCTCCTGTCCAACCCACAAACATTTAGTTTTTTAGGAAACACCAGTAAATGTGCATGCTCTTCTACCCATCACTACTTTGTTTTAGCATAGGATGAAAGTAGTACCAAAGCAAACACAGGTTTTCTGCGTATGCATACAGCTGGTGTGAGTAGCCCCACCACCACTGGCTGCTTGATGTGTATTGATGTCAGTGCCTGGCTCTGTTTTTACCGGGTTGTGTGTATATTTAGTCACAATGACGTGTCACCCTTTATAAATAACCTGCAGACTTGAAGCTGCTGCTGGAGGAAAGATTGCCGTTATTGTATTGCACACAGTACAGTTTAACAATTCAGGTACGGGGCCCCACATGGACAAACATTGATGAGGTTTTTCATAGATAATTTAAAAAATATAGATTTGATTTTGGGGGTCAATAAATGATTTTTGTTGGTTTGATTTTATTTTTTGTCATGTTTGACAGGACATTTTATATTATTGAATTTATTAACCATGTTGCTAGCATAAGGTGGATCAGCTGTCTCCAAGATGAAATCAAGACTTGAACCAACTTCCAGCCTTTTATGAAGTGTGCTGAAAAAATTAAAAATAAAATTAGCTTATACGTAGTAGTAAAGTATTTCATTAAAGCTGCTCCAATCAATATTTTGATGTTAACAATGGATCCAATGACTATGTGTAATGTGAAAGGTGTCGAGAAAAACCTTAATTATTATTATTCTCACCATCTCCACAATTTTCCACAGCTCTACGGAGTGTTTTAGCGTCTTTTAGCAAATTGTTTTTGTTTTACGACCTGGAACTTTACTGTTTTTTGGTTTAGTCTCACTGCTCTCATCAGTGTAATTTCCAGCCACAACAGGCTCTGATAAATCCACTGTCCACTACCTGCTCAGCACCAAACAGCCTTCAGACACAGTTAGCAACTAGCTGGTGAACATAGTGGAACATTTAGCAGCTAAAGAGCCAGATATTTTTCTCAGGAGTTGGTGGAGACCAAAACAGAGCTAAAAGGAGAGTGAATATTGGACTTACATTCATTGGGTGGACTCAAATACAACTCCAATAAATGCTAATGTTGCTCTGTATCTGCTGGATGTGTAAATAGCCAATTGTTTGCCAACACGTTAGCCATAAGAACTTTATAAGGTCATCATATGTCAATGTTGTGTTTACAGCTTGTTGGGCTGCCCCCAGCTTTTTGCGCTGTCCCCAAGTGGACAAAAAAAACCCCCAACAAAATAATGACTGTAAGTTTAAACTATTTATCAATTATCAGGTGATATATCAGTTCATTTAATGGGTTGGGCCTAGACACAGTTTTTGACGTGTGTCCATTTCTTCTGACATGCCTTGTCATGCATTTCTACATGACACAGTCAACAGTTAGCTGGGGGGACGTTGGGATTTGAGGACAAGATAACTACATCAGGGAGTGTACCTTTAAGCTAATGGGGTAGCCCTGCCACTGCAGCAGCTTACGATGTCACGCACCTAAATCAAAACTCTGCTCAGATGACCGCACACACTTAAAGTCCTAGAGGCGGCGGGGCAGTAGGGCAGTGATGAGTCAGCTCTGTGATCCAGTCTACACACTCCCATCAATCCACTCACTGTCTCCTCTGTCTGAGTGTGTGTGTGTGTGTGTTTGTGAAAGTATTTGTGTCAAGGGATGCATGTGTGTGCAACTTTACCTGTGTGTGTGTGTGTGTGTGTGTGTGTGTGTGTGCGGATAGCACGGCGCCAGTGCCCCCTCCCCACCAACCACCTCCTCCTACTGAGTTCAGCCTGTATAGAGCTGCAGTCTGCTGAAATACAACATGACATTCTGCAAAGGGCGGTTGGGAAATCTATGCAAACTCGGAGAATAGTGCGGAAACTCGCGCTGTGTTTGTTTTCCTCAGATTTTCACAGGTCTGTGGTTAAGTGGTGGAAAAGTATGCAGATATATTATGTTATGACATGTATGAGCTGTTATAAGCTCCTATCATGGGTTTGACTGCCTTTGATAACCAGACGCTGCCTTCCTTTCATCCATCATGCAATAGCTGTAATGTCATTACATTTAAAGACTTCTGCAGTATAATTGCATTGGGAATATTTATCTGTTGTGTCACACTAATGTGAAACAGAAATGCTTTTGTCCAGTGCAGTGCCACATGTCATATGCATTCAGTGCTAATGCTACATACAAACTGAAATAATGCTACCTTTTGAAGTATTAAAATGAAGTAGTATGAAAATTATTGATTAGTATTTATATAAAACCATTCCTACCTTTTGTAACATATCATTTGATATAAAATTCATATTACAGTCCAGTGGTAAGTAACATCCAGTGGGAATCAAAATCTAATGTTAGCAAGCTATGCTAACTAGCTTAGAAATTCCGAGTGAAAGCTAGTTAGCCTTGGATGCTTTCGGAGTAGAATACAAACTTAACAGCACAAGTCCACGCAAATGTTAAATGTTGTAAAGGGACAGACGGCTTATATTGACCTTCTGCGTTTCAGCAACAAGGAAGTGCTCCAACTCTGTTGTTTTGTCTTTACACTTCCTGTCTACACCGGAAGTGGGATTACACCTCATTAGTGCGTTCACTGTCAGACCACAGACCCCACTATCAGATCACTGCCAGATAAATGTATATATAAAACCAGCTATAACATAAGACAGTAACAGAACCTGAGCCCTGTAAACTAGATAAAATAAATAATCAATATAAATGAACTCCTGATGGTGAAGTTAGATTTAAAAATGTAATCACTGATCTAATTAACACATTCCTCTCTGTACAGTTTCAATGTGGCTGTTGCAAAGATAAATGATATTTCTCATAAATCAGCCAGTGAAGCAGGTCTTACTAAGAACAGCTCTACATCCAAACAGAGACTGAAAAAGAAGTGTGGTACGATAAGGACTGCAAAAATGTCAGAAGCATGTAGAGAATTTTATGCAATTAGAAGAACATTTTACAAAATAGACATATCAATTCGAATTTGGACTAAAATATTTGACAGTGTAATCCAACCAATCGGCGTCTATGGTAGTGAAGTTTGGGGTCCTCAGGACTACACTAGATGGGACAAGCATCCCATAGAGGCCCTGCATGCAGAATTCTGTAGGTCCATATTAAACGTTCAAAGAAAAACACCAACCAATGCATGCAGCGCAGAATTAGGTCGTTACCCATTGATTATTAACATTAAAAAAGAACACTTACTAGTAGACTTTAAAATATATACAACAATTATTTTTAAACGACTGACCACCTTTAAAACAGAACTGATAGAGGAAGGAACAGGATTTATAAGAGGACGTCAAACACATGATAATATTAGAAGAACCCTGCATTTTGTAGATCAAGCACAAAAGAAAAAGACTATATTAGTAAGCATTGACGCAGAAAAGCATTCAACCAGGTAAAAGGGAAATTCCTATATAAAGTATTGGAAAGATTCGGATTCGACAGTAAATCAGTACAGAGCATAAAGACACTATGCCAACAGCCCACTGCTAGCATCAAAATAAACAGAAACCTGACAGACAGATTTAGAGTACAGAGATCAACCAGACAAGGTTGCTGTTTATCACCCACTTTATTTGCTCTCTTTATAGAGCCTTTGGCACAAGCGGTGCGTCAAAATAAAGAACTTAAGGGAGTTATGGTAAATGGCATGGAACATAAAATAGGACTCTTTGCCAATGATGTCATAGCCTTCCCTGAACAACCGAATGAGTCACTCCCTGTACTGACGAAGCTACTAGAAACATGTGGACACCTTTCGGGATACAAAACTAATATCTCAAAAACACAAATACTAGCACTTAACTACACTAAATAAGGGAATCACAGCATGGTGCACTTTAGAGAAGGATGGGCAGCTGGAGAGTTTCCAGAATATGAAAGATAAGTACGATTTGGGTAAGCATGAATTCTATAGTTACCTACAACTAAGATAATACTATAAGAAGGAAATCAAAAGAGAGCCCATTGTGGAAGTGAATGGTCTGGTCCAAATTATAATTAGCTCATACAAAGGAACAAAAATTAGAATTATATCTACACTATATCAAAAATTGATGCCAAAGAAACATTCAACTAAATATATAAAAGAAAAATGGGAATCAGAGTTCAACATTAAAATCTCAGATGAGGATTGGCAAAACGTGGAAAATCCATCAAACATCCACCAGTTCACAGATATGGAGGGAATTCTCTTGGAAAAATCTGATCCGTTTTTTTTATCACGCCCAAGGTCAAGTGTAAATATTCAAATGCTGGAGAGAATGTGACGTATTAGATGCAGATCACTCGCATATATTTGGGAAATGCCACAAGTTATTGATGTTTTGGAAAATGGTATACGCTTTGCAAAAGATACTAGGATATGATGTTACTATGAGTTACATGGTACTCTATCTGTGTAATTAAAATTTGACTTTAAGAAAATGTGCGAATAAGGGATAGGTATCTGGTCAAAGTTTTGTTAATAGCCGGTATAAAAGCTATCACAAGGAAATGAGGTAAAGTGGACCCCCCTACTCAGGAACAATGGATGGAGATAGAAAACTGACACATGGTTTGTGATAACAAGATCACAGATGGAAGAAAAGTGGGCGTAATGGACATTATTTAGGAGCCAAAACAGCGACAAAGACCACGGAAAGGACGACTGGTTTAGTGGATCAAACTATGAGAATGCATGGACTACTGAAGGAGTGACTCCCAGGCAAACCCCCTCTTTTTTTATTTATTTATTTTTTGCCTTCTTTTTTCTTTTCATCTGTTGGTTCTATATGCTTAGAAATGTTGAAAACACCAATAAAAACTAAAGTGGGGGGGAAAAAAAGAACACTTACATTTTGGTTACATCTCAAACTGACACACTGAGTTTTCAGGCACTACAAACCCAAGAACTGAACCCCCAAAGGAGTCCCTTCTGTCAGCTGGTCCTGAGACTTACTGATCAAATAACACCCAACACTGTTCAACCTCAGACCAGCACTGCTTTCCAACCACTGATCAGAGTAAACCAGATTTTAAAATTAACAAAAGATGCCTATCTGGAACACTGGACCAATCAAACCAAAATCCAAAACAAACTGAACTGCTATCTGGCCCTAAACCATGAATACAGACTGGCAGAGTATCTCTTTACTGTCAGAGATCCAAAGCAGAGACAGATCCTGACCAGATCCAGACTCAGTGACCACAGCCTAGCCATAGAGAGAGGCCGACACAAGAAGTCCTGGCTACCAACAGAGGACAGAGTCTGTGGTCACTGCACGACAGGTGAGGTAGAGACAGAGATGCACTTCCTTTTACAATGTGACAGATACAATCATATGTGTATATAAGTTTTCTGATATTTTCTTGATTTTAGCTTGATAATAGCTTTTTTATTTTTATTTTTTAATCTCAATATTACCAGATGCTTTGGCAATATTGTCTTTGTTACACACACACACACACACACACACACACACCAACTTCAACACACACTCCCACAGTCTCACGTGTATATAAGTTTGTTTTTTTTGCTATTTTCTTGATTTTATGAATTGTACCTTTTTTTTATTTGTATTATTTTTGTAAAATATCATCATTACCTGACACTTTGGCAATATTGTCATTGTTACATTCATGCCAATAAATCATATTAAATTGAACTAAATTGAATTGAATGTGTCGTGTGGTGTAGGTGGACGTCTGCTGCTTGTGTGCGCCTGCATTTTAGCAAATATGTTTCACAATATAATTTACAGCGTAAAGGACTGCCAGAGCTGGAAGAAAACACTTTGCTCTTCAGTAGTCTGACAAACATCAGCCGCTATTTAAGTAGCGGCAATAAGACATACATACATATATGTACATATAAATACAGTATATATATGACAGCATACAGTCAGAACGACCACAACCCCTTTTGGGTGGAAACAAGCGCTGTTGAAAAAACTAGTGGCACCATGACTAAAAGCTACCCAAACAGCAAAATAAAGTGTCTTAACAACAGAAAAAGTGGCAGATAGTAGTCAGAAATACATTACCTGGAGATTCAATAAGGTAATTGTATATATGTCAAGATATGACACCTCTGGCCATTGGGTGGGGCCGTTTGTCCACTGTGATGGAGGCAGACTAAAAGGACACTCATAAACTTCTATTTCTTTAATTTTTTCATTGATCGGCAGTATATAGCTGCAGTATCATTATAGTTATTTAATTCCACTAAAAATGAGGAGAATTATTATAAAGTATAAGTAGTAGAATAATACATAATCATAATAATAATGATAATTCAGATTTATATGGTGGTGAATGTAAATAATTACGTGTATTCAAGTACAAATAAGAGGCACTTGTACTTTACATGAGTATTTTCATTTCATTCCACGTTATACTTTTACTCCACTACATTTATTTGACAGCTTTAATTACTAGTTAACTTTCAAATGAAGATTTTAGATAGAAAACCTAGGATGAGCTTATAAAATATGATACATGGTTACAGATTAAACTACACATCGGTATATTAAATAGTTAAAACTAGCTCCACCTCGACAACAATAAAATACAAAACGTCATTAATGATCTAATAATGTAACTCACAGGGGCCATTATTCTGCATTGAGTACTTTCACTTTTCATACTTTCAGTACATTTTACGTGCTTTTACTTAAGTAATATTTTCAATGCAGGACTTGCAGTGCTACCTTTTGAGTCTGAGCACCCCTGGCTTAATGAAAAGATGCTATTAGTTGCATGATGGGAAATGTAGGATCCAGTGTTTTTTGAGCTTAGACCCATACTTTCAAATTCAGTGTATCTTGGTCTCATTGCTTTTTTAGTCCGTCTCGTGTTAATACCCCCGTCCTTCATGATTTTAATGATGAAATACACAAGACATAGGAGATGTGGGACTGACAGTATCAATGAATCTCTGCTCACCCATACACTGGCGACAGGTGTGTAGGAGGACAGATCACAGAAGCTTTTCATATATATTTTGATTGAGTTTGAACCCAGCTGATGGAAACACCTCATTTGAATTTAATACACACAGCAGTCCGTTGAGTGGAAATTTGTTGGGCGGCTGGATGGAAACGTAGCTGCAGAGGCAGCCGGACAGCCGGGGCTCCAGCTGAGATTGAAGCTGTGTGGTAATACAGCGGATTAGAGAAGGCATTCTGTCAACAGTAAATCCCCCACCCCCCTATTCTCTGTTTTAATCCTGCTGCTGGATCAAGGATACTTACCTCCCTAAAGCTTCATGTGTGTGTGTGCGCACGCAGCAGGGTTTTAGTTTGTGTGACTCTCGGGAGGGAGTGTGCTGGAGGTTTCTGAGTGTTTTCTGGGAAGGACAGAGTTAAGAATGTGTGAGTGTGCTTTGATTTGTACGAAGCATGCAGACATTCAGCATAACTTTGGTTGAGTGTGTGTGTGTGTGTGTGTGTCAGCTATTTGGGCACTAAGTGGCTTTAAACTTTGCCAGCAGCACCATGCTCAGCACTGGCCTCTGCCCTGAGCTATTTATAAAACTGTCCAGATGTGTGGGCGTAAATATGTGTATGTGTGTGTGTGTGTGTGTGTGTGTGTGTGTGTGTGTGTGTGAGAGAGCCTGGATTAGTAAGTGTTTTATTGTAGTTTTTCACATTGAGTGAATTTAAAAGATGTTCCACAGTAAAACCTTGGATTTTTTTTGTAAGTAAGGAAACTGCATGGTCATTCTGACTAAACTAAGTATCACAACATGACGGCACACTGCTTCTTTAACTAACGTTTGAATGCACCAATAATGAGACTGACAGGAAGGGCTTCTGCAACTTTGCCTGAACTTTTCCTCTGAAAAAGAGCCTATTTATAGGCAACATTCATGCAGAAATTGTGAGTCACCTTTTTGTGTTTCTGTACCTACATAGGTTA
Organism: Maccullochella peelii; assembly: GCA_002120245.1. NCBI lineage: Eukaryota > Metazoa > Chordata > Actinopteri > Centrarchiformes > Percichthyidae > Maccullochella > Maccullochella peelii. The sequence goes on along the minus strand of LKNJ01002864.1, from coordinate 82,056 downwards.
TCAGTCACGTCTCATTTCTCGTTGCAAGAAGCCTATTTCCTGTTTCCGGTTGCTGTGAAGAAGAGTTTCCATAGTGTTGTGTATTCTCCATGGAAAGAGGAATGTCAGTCTGGAACTGATGTGGCAGAAATGTTTGGACGTGATTTGGTCGGCCTCTCTTTATCCTTGGCATGAACAAAATGTGGCTGTTCAAATGCAGTGTTTGACCAATAGCAGCATTTCAGAAGTAGAGCTGAAATAGAGGCACACGTGACTCTTTTTTCCTTTGTAACTCAAAATGACTCACTTTGCTTTGAGATACACACTGTCAGTCTCAGTCAACTTTCAAATGGATTTCCACATTGACTTTTGAAAAGAAAAATATCCAAAATACAAAAAATATATATTTGGCTGAATCGAGCAAATATGGAAAACACTGTATTCACATTATAGCAGAAAAACAGGCTTATATGATGCGTGTTCCACGTTGCTCTGAGCAGGATTCTTGTCTCAATATGATGATGGTTTATAATACAAAGCAAACCTTGGACTTGAAAAAAGTGACAGTTACAGCAATGTAAATACGCAATAGTTCATACAGTGTCAGCAGCCTACAGTTTAGCCAACCATGCCATCTTGCTATTGACCGCTCCTTTTTTGTTGCGTTGTCGCCATCTGCTGGACTGTACCAGTGGAGCTGGAAATGGCTAATGCTGTGGTAATGGAATAAAGTTGTTGAATAAAGTCGGAGCTCAAACTACAGCAATGTGTCCCCTCTTATTGATAAAACAAGAGTGGAATAGAGTGGCTGAGAGTGTCTGATCTCTGACAATGAACTACAGTAATTGATATAAATACAAACAGGGACAGCCTCCCTGTGTGAGGTCTTGATTGTTTTATTAATTTTAGGGCGCAGTCTTCTACCATTACATCAGACCAGCACATACGGGTACATTGTAAAACCCCTTTTTGGGGGCTAGAAAACTGAAGATCCTACAGACGTCAATGCAATTTGACGTGCGTTTGGATTACAATTTTCAACAAGTTTGTATGCATTCATTTGGTGTTAAACAAACCCTTGTTTTATAGATATGTGTAATAATTATTTTGCTACCTTGCCTGAACCTGAGCGTTCGCGATACCTTAATAAATTAAGGTTGATCGGTCAGCCGTCATGCCCCTTCAGTCTTCCCCTGTCCAAGTGGATCAATGAACAAACACAGCGGCCAGACATGCTTATCTGGACATCTATACGTATTTTATTGAGTCACCAGGTATTGTTAGGCTAAGTGTCTGTCAATAACCAACCTGTCAACAGCCAACTGTTGGAGCTAACGTTAGGCTAGCCTGAGATTTAGTTGGAGACGACAATCTGATGCTGCTATACTGTATGACTGTACTCCAGTAGCCTCCTATTCAAGCTAGCTATCCATCAGTATTAACTGTTACAGCATCATTTAGCTATTTACCACACTGACAGTGAATATTTATGTGTCTTATATGCCTCTTTTCCTGTTTCTTTCCTTATCTGAAAGCACGATTCTTTCCCCCAAAAGGGGGCGCGGCCTTGGCGCTTGCCACTTGATGACGTGACGCCAGAGGCAGGATCAGGATGAAGCTAATGTCGAATTAGTGTGTATTGCGGCTGGGACGATGCCCGTTAGGAAAGAGACACATTTTTGCAGCTAATTTTATACAGCATATCCTCATTTGATGTAATTGTTAAAATGCTTGAAGTAAAACCTAATTTTCTTGCTCATTTCAAATATTTTATAATAGTTTATTAAGCTTCCTCACTCTGAATTCAGCCTTGTGGCTGACCGGCCACCACTGCTCCAAATGCTAATGTTGCTCTGATTTCCTGGATGTGTAATTAGGCAAGTGTTCGCTAACAAGTTTGCTTCAAAAGTTAGCTACTTTTGCGATGTTATGTATTTAGCGGTTCGTTAACAAGTGAAATCAGATACAAAAACACTGTATAGCTCCTTTCAAATTAGCGGAATCCATTGTATTAGTATTAATATTGGATTTGATTTAAATGTAACTGTCAGAGATAAAGGCACTGCAGCCATTTTGCTACTGCTTCACTGACACTTTGTTCTTTTCACCAAGTGGGAGATATCTTCTCTCAGACTTGGAATTAACTCCGACGCTGGCTTGAATGGTTTTTCCTACTCGTAATTACAGTGTCAATGATATCACGTGAACGCGGCATTAAGGCCCGTATCTTTATGGTTTTGGTTTGCTCTCAGTGCTCTTAACAGCGTCATTTCCACCCGGGGCAGGCAACTGTTTTTAGCTTCAATGATTTAGCAGCTAAAGAGGCAGATATTTTTCTCAGGAGTTGGTGGAGACCAAATCAAAGTTAAAAGGAGAGTGAATATTGGACTTATGTGCATCAGGTGGATACAAAAACAACTATTTTGATAATCACTAAATCGTTTAATTCATTTTTCAAGCAAAAATGGCAATCATTTGATGGTTCCAGCTTTTCAAAAGTGAGAATTTGTTGCTTTTCATTGTCTTACATCATAGTAAATGTATTCTCTTTTGATTTTGGACTGTTGGTCGGACAAAGCAAAGCACTTTCCATTTGGGCATTTAAAATCTTCCATAGTACATCCTGTGTCTCCTTTTCTTCCTCCTCTTCTGCAATAATTGATTTGGCTCTATCTCACCTACATACTCTCTCTCCTTCTCTGCACTTTTCTGTATACCTCGCTCTCCCTCTCGCTCTCTAATTTAGAAACCTGGGGGTATGGTATGCCGGTGTGTGAGTGCACATCCGTTCAGTCTTATAATGGCAAGAAGGATGGAAAGAAGGAGAGGGAGAGGAAGGAGGGGGGTGGCAGCCGATCATTAGGTCTGACGTGCAGTTTGGCGTAATCACCTCTCACCATGGCAACCCGAAGTGTGTGCGTGTGAGAGAGAGAGCAATTGAGAAAGGAGAGGAAGAAGAGAGAAAATGAACACAAGAGGTAATGTGTGTGTGTGTGTGTGTGTGTGTGTGTGTGTGTGTGCGTGCGTGCGTGCGTGCACGTTTTGAAAGGTCGACAGGATATGGTTTTATTTCTATCCATTCAGGAAGTGGATTTGAACCTGTTAACCTCTGACGCAGCGGCTGGTGGAGAAGTCTTTACAAACGCATTGTGTGGCTGACGTAAAGGCCTATCTTTGTGTTAAGTCATTGTATCAAAGTGATGTCAAGAAAAAATTAAAAATGTAATTATTTAATGATGTTGTCAAAAGTCAAAGAAATGTGTATAAAATGATGCACAAGCCATCCAGAATATATCTATTTGGTTTAGTACTAAACCAGAAGTGCAAGCATTTTGTAGATTCAGGAGGTTATTCTGTAAATGTGATGGAATAAAGTGTTCTTTGTAAATTAGAAGGAATAGTCAGACATTTTGGGAAATACTCTTATTCACATTCTTGCTGAGAGTTAGATGAGAAGATTGATACCTCTCTCATGTCTGTGCATTGTCGATGGCTAGAGCTGGGTGGTGATTAGCTTAGCTTAGCTTAGCTTAGCATAAAGGCTGAAAGCATTTAGCCGTGTCCCTCCAAAGTGAAAAATGCACATCCCAGACCACCAGACCATCAAGAGCACAGAACCCCCCCCCCACACACGTTCAGTAGCGTTAGCATATATGAAATTCTTGCTGAAATTCCATTTAGTTGCCCCCGTTTGAGGGTCCTGTTACACACTGTCATGTCTTACTGGGACGCTTTAATAGAACGGCGATAACATTTATGTTATTAATAACACCTGAGCTTTTCTTACTATGACAAGTCAAAAGGTCTGCAGTTTTATTGCCTCTGAGCTGTAATGGAGGTGTCCTTGGGATATTTGGCATTTTCCATGGATCGCTTTTGCAACTCCTCACATTGATCTCCTCATAAACTCTCAGTATTTCTGCTTTCTCTCCTACTCATTAAATAGTTATCGTTACAGTTATCTTTATCAAAGTAAAAGTGACAATTTGATCTACTGTACACAAAATATAACCACAAAATACTGACCATCATCCCTTTTCTTCCCCCCTTGTCTTCCTCTTTCCCCTATCACCTTCCTTACTTCCTCTCTCTGTGTCTCTCGCTGTCTCTCTTCTATAGGTCTCCAAACTCCCTTCACCCCCCTCCTCCCTGTGGATCATAGGAACGCCCTGTCATCACCCCCTTCCCCCTGGACAGACCTGCGGAAGGATTCCTGGATCGCCTTTCATCCCTAATTCCTCGACTCTCTGCCCATCTCCCACCTCCATCACTTTCCTTTGTCATAATGATTTATGAAGTACTATAGTACCCTCAAGCTGCTCTGTTGTTTACTCTTGTTTGTCAAAATGGACAGGTGTCCTCGGGTGTTGAGAGGGATAAATCGACAACATCGACATTCATAGTGGAAATGTGATGCTCTAAGAGAGGGGAAAGGGCAAAAAACGACAGATTGAAGGTTCAATTATGGTTCAAACTGCCTCATAACGCCTTGAATGACGACTAGTGGAACCTGGGAACTGGGAAGTGCCTTGCCCAAGGGAACACCAGCAGGGCCAAAGAAATGTACAGCAAGGAAACCAAAATCCAACAGTTCTTTTTAAAATAGAGTTGCTTTAGCATCCATCTGTACCTCCATACCGCCATCCTTTTCTCCTTTTTTAGTGGTGGAGCTTTTAAGCTAAAGGGCCCACGTGTCTCCTTCCTTACGTTCTCCTTCCCTAACTTCCTTCCCCCTCCCTCTTTGTTTTCTTTCTTTGGCACCCACCTGGCCTTCACCATTCGGCCCTCCCTCGCAACGGCTGTCCTCCCCCCTCGCCCCCGCCCCCAGTCATCCTCCCCCTCCCTCTCCACCTCCTCTGCCCCCTCCTCCCCCCACCACCACCATCATCACCACCATCCTCACCCTCCGTCCCACTCCCACTATCATCAGCACCACCATCACCACCACCACCCCCAGCTGTCCTCCTCGCCCCCTCGCTTCTTGCCCCCTCCCTTTTCCACCTCCTCCTCTGTGGTAACCATGGCGATGGCTGCCACTGCCTCTTCCTCATCCCCGTCGTCCTCAACGTCGGCCAACAGCAGCGCCCGAGAGCACCTGCTGACGGTGCGTCGGCGCACTCCACACACCCGGCCATACACAATTGGGTCTGACAACCTCCGCAGTCTGTCGGTGCAGGGCGCTGTCGGAGCCTCTACCTCTACGTCCTCCTCCTCCACTATGTCGTCAGGGAACCAACCAGAAATGGCGGGGGTGGGTCTCCAACGGGCCAATAGCGACACAGACCTGGTGACGTCAGACAGCCGCTCATCACTCACGGCGTCTACGTACCAGCTGACTCTAGGCCACAGCCACCTGGTCATCTCCTGGGACATCAAGGAGGAAGTGGATGCCACCGACTGGATCGGCCTGTACCACATCGGTGAGCAAGAACTGCTTCAAGAACTGTGTTTTAAATTTCATGGAAGACTTTCCTGTGACGCAACATGGGCTTATTATCGATTAGTTCATTTTTGATTAAATTATTGATCGTTTAGACTATAAAATGCTAGAAAATAGTGAAAAAAAGCTATCACAATTCCCAGAGCCCACGTTAGTGTCTTCAAGTTACTTGTTTTGTCTGACAGACAGTCCTAAAGTTATTCAATTTGCTATGACAAGCAGCAAAAAGTATTTGAGAAGCTGGAACCAGCAGCTGTTTGGCATGTTTCCTATCTGTGCATCAACTAATCAACTAATTGATGGATATTTTCAGCCATAGTGGAGCATTAACAACAGTGCTGATTTCTAAAAATACAATCCTTAAATTTTAACCGGGGTGGAAGTAACAAATTATATCCACCCCTGTTACTTGTACTTTTTTGAGTATTTTTAAAACTAGGTAATTTTACTTTTACTTAAGTATTTTTTTATCTCAAGCATTATATTTCGCTACATTTCAAGTCACATCCGTTACAGAGTAAAAACAAAAGTCACATGAAAATTGCATCTACCTTAATCACTGATTTAATGCACCACCCAAGGAGCACGCTGACTGACCCAAATCAACCACACCCACAATGTTGCGTGACCAACAGGTGCATGCTGGGTAGGCTTGTGCCAATTGGTGATCGGATCGTATATCGGCGATTGAAGGGATGATCGATCGTTGTTTTATCCTACACCGATATTAAGGTGATTTTAATTAACTTAACATCAGAATTAAGATGTTATAAAAATAATCCCTAGGATCTGTGCCCTACTGTGCATTTAGAGATGTTTCTGGTGGAGCGGCATGTCCGCCCACTGAGCCCCGTTAATTAGCAGGAGCGTCAAGTGAATTCTCCTTACAAACCAGTTTGTCGTCTCTTTTCCATGGATCTAACACCCCGTATCTCCGTTCACACTATGCCTGCTCACCAGAACTTTGCTCTGCACTCCATAAGAGTAGTTAACGTCATGGATAAGATTTGGATTGTGATATCAAAGATAAAATAATAATGTTAAACGGAATATGATGCTGTGATAGGGTCACACCAAGCACAGACCCACAGACTTTTAAAAGGGAGCTGTTGTTTGAATCGAGGAGACATTGCTATTAAATAGATTTTTTTAATGTTTAAACATTAACATTAAATAACACATTAGATTTTAAGTAAAATGTTCACACTCTTTTTTTTTTATATGTTTATTCACGTAACTCTAACTGTACTGCTTGCAGAAAGCTTAACGGTTCGAAGGTTATTTCCGTCAGACGCTGAGCCACGCTGAAGATGAATATTCAAAATCTTTAAATTAGTTAAATTCTAACTTCAATAATAATTTAAAAAATGCTAAACAGAGACTAAATTATTTGCTAAAAATGAATAAATATACTTACTACTAGCTTGCAGGTAGGCTGTGTAATATCCTTAGGCTAACCTTTGGTATCTGGGTAAAACCCATGATATCCCCAAATACAAGATGTTGCGTTTTTCTTTGACACAAATCGTCCACGCGTTCACTGGCGTGCTGTGATGTAACTCCCCCTGCCCCCTCCTACACCCACTGCCCCCCTGGGGATCTCGAGTAACCACGATTGGACGATATGAAAATAGAAACGATCGCCCACCTTCAATTCAATTCAGTTCAATTGATTATTTGTCCCAAATGGGCAATTTGTGCTGCAGCAAGCATAAAAACACGTCACAAAACATAAAAAAACATACCATGTGACACAGAAACATACAACAGTAGGCATGAACACTTGCACAGGGTGACTTACACCTATGCACAGTGAATCGTATAAGCTCAGGCTATAAGTGTTCACCGTAACCCCACAGGGCCTATAAGTAGTATATGAACAATGAATATTGTCAACATAGCAACAAAACCATAATCTCCATAAGTTTCCATGTGTTTATTATATATATATATATATATATATTATATATATGTATTACATATTGTTTATACATCTCTGTGCTGTCTGCCTTGGTGATGTTTTATTCTACTGTTGATTCTGTAAGAAGTGTCACGTTATTTCATTTATGTGGCTTGATAATGCTTGTTGCACCCTCCGTGGTGTCCATAGATGTTTTTATTTGTCGTCGGTCATTTTGGTTTAATTGTCTGAGTTGCGTCCTCTTTTCTGGTTAATTCTAGTGAGGCTATACAGAGGAAGGAGGTTGTATATTTATAATTGATAATCAGTTGTATGCCCAGGGTGCAGAGTAACATAAAGGCTCAGTGACGTGATTTTGTTCCACTGTATACGTTGATATTTAATGCAATTTGTTTTGTAGCCTTAAGGTGTTCTTTAATTTAACAGTAGTATCATATATCGTCAAATAACCCCCCCCTTAGTTAATGTTGCTCAAAGTTACCTTTGCTGCGCCTGTCAAGCTTTCCATTCTCGCATGGCACATGCACATGTAATTTACAATGGTAATGGTGACGATTTACCATCAAAATTCATAGTAATTTTCAAATGACTAATTGGCAACCATCAATTTTCTTGGCTGAAATGACAACTGTAGCTGACAGATTTTATCAACTGTTGCTAGTTAGCTAATTAACACTAGCTCCATGAGTTGGTTGAAAACTCCATGTCGAGCTTTTAATGTTTCCGGATGACTCATTTTTAAATGAGACACCTGCAAAGGGGTCTTGATGTCTACATACATGATGTACATCATGCTAAAAAGACTGAGGCTATGCTATATGTCCCAGGCAAAAAGTCAGCATCCTCACCAGCTGATAATTAAACTTGGCTTTTTGTAACTTAACCTATGAACCCAAAATAATGTCATTAGTTAATGATGTGCTCCTAAGTCTTAGACGTAATGCTAGGTTACTACGCTAGTTATCTGGGCATGTTAAAATTTGCAGCTTAAGTTAAAGCAGACAAACACACTGTTTAATCCGTTCCTCACGCTTTCGCTCTTGTGTTTTTGCTTCTGTAAAGGCTAGAACATCCACATTGCATCAGCATTCTGAAAGAGCCAAAGCTTGAGAGACCTGCCGTACCTAGTTTACCTTGCGAGCCAGCTGGATTCACAAGATCATGAGAGAATCCATCTTGTTATGCACTTGTGGCCGAACCACAGTGGTTTCAGACCAGTCCAACCTGTTCAATCAGCGAGCTACCATTAGGTTGGCGGGCTGGCAAAGTTAGCCAACGTTGACTCGCAAATCGGCTGGGCATTTCGCCGACAGAACAATCCCACTTTTAGCTCATTTAAAGTTTGGCTGGAGTCAGTGGGCCAAGTAAGTTCATTCAACATGCGCTAGGCAATGTTTTCCTATGTTCTATTTTCAGTCCATGATTTAAGCTAAATAGCATGACTGAGAATGTGATTAACATCCAAAGCATGTTGTGGCAACGACCAGTGACGGGTTCGACTGAACCAAGCCAAAAGGCGGTCCAAAAATGTGTGATTTTAGTAGAATAAGTGAGTATAATCACCTGATTGCGGGGACCGTATGATGATAAGTTTATTTTTAAAAAGACATAATTTTGCTCCCCCTAACTGAATAATGGGGATGCATTTGCTCCACTTGCTTCATTGCTCAGGCGCCTATGCTGGTGGTGTAATAAAAACTGCTGTAGATAGTGATATGATAGCTCTACTGAAGAGGTTGCGACTTGAATCTCATATCCTCAAGGTTAGAGCATTACATCAGCCCCGCTGCTGCTACATTAACTTGCTAATGGATTGTGTGTGTGTGTGTGTGTGTGTAAGAAAAGATGGTGAGAGAAAGGTAGTAGGTTATCCTCATGAAAAGTGATGCTGACTCAGCGTCAGTAGCATTTAAGAGCAGCATGTTTCTTCTCATATTACACTGTCTCTCTTTCTAACACACACACACATACACTCACACACATCGTTTTAAGTGTGTCATCCTCGTCCTAGTGTGATGTTGTTGTGAATGATATTACATTTTCTTTCCATTTCACTATTCACTATTCTAGTCGCGGAAGTGTATTCTGAGCAGCCTTCATCATAAGAGGACACTGTTTACTGTAAGAGTCTGTAAGAAAATACTTGAGATGGGGAGGGAGCTCAACCTTGTGTTTCACTTTTTTTCTTCTTTTCTTTGAACCCATGCCTTGGCTTAGAAAGAATTTGAATTAGATTTGTTTCCCAATTTAAACATTAAATATTTTAAAGGGGAACTTAACCAATTACTAGGAGTACTACTCAGTCTGTGAAAACAGTTGTATAATGACTTCAGTGGCTCTGAGGGGGGCGCTTATTAAAATTAAAATCAGAGAAAATATCATTGCCATGATGACATCATCAGGGTTATCTCAGATTGGACTTGAGCCTTGAAATGTATGATAAAAAACCTTTGTTAAGAACTATGGAGTTTGAAAGACATGGGCATTTACCAGACAGGGAAGGTCTAACAGAAGATGCTATCATGTTGCATTATAGCATTATAGGATCCAGTGTTTTTGGAACTTAACCCATACTAGGGACTACAAATCAGGATATCTCAGCCTCTGCTTTACCAATTTTGAGCATTCTTTTTCAAATAAAAGTCTCCTAATTTAATGAAAGAGCAATATTGGTGGAGTGCCCCTTTGAAAGAAAATACCATTTAACAATATTCGCTACCAAGACCCTCATTAGTGAAATAAGCAATTTGCCAAATTCATGGCAGACATAATAAAAGGATACATGCTGTTTACCAAATATTTCAGCTATTCTCCTTACCTTTGAACCAAAAGCTTCTAAATGAACAGAATGGGTGAATAAATGATCATATATTATAAAATATTATATTTTATTTGCACCCCATCCCTGGATTCCTATAAGGGCTCTATGGTGCTGAACTTGCATTGTAGGCAATTTCATATGACACAAAAACTTAAAGTTCTTAAAAAGTTCTGCTTTCTGTTATGATGCAGAATAAAGTGAAGGTGGGGGCCAATGTAGGCTAGTGAAAAAATGAATCTCTCTTTGCTATATAACGGGCAGTCATTAATTACTAATAGGATCCACATATATTGTGTTCAAAAAAGGATACAAACATGATGTAAGTTTTTAATCTCTTTTTTGTATTATAAATCTCAGAAGGGAAGGCTGAAATAAGATATAAACATAGAGTATTAAAAAATGAAAGACCGTCCCCTGCTCTCCCAAAAAATTCAGGCAACTCTCCCTTCAGCAAAGAAAAAAACAAACAAACACAAAAAATACATTACAATACCCTCCCATTTTTCTGACCCCCCTAATAATTTTCGTACAGTCCCTAAAATGCAGTGAGACATGTCTTCTTGCAACAGGAAACATTACAAATTGTGGATGGGTGGAGAGGACATAAAATCTAGTTAAAAATGATCGTTTTTTTTTAAATAGATTTTTTTTGGGAGGCATTGTCAACATAAAATGTTGAGAATGTCCTCTCCACCCATCCACAATTTGCATTGGCCACTATATCTTTTTACTGCACTGTAACTGTATTTTATTTGATTTTGTGTATTGTATTTCATTTTATGTATCTTTCATTTTATTTTTTCTTAATTGATGTTATCTGATTTTATTCCTTCTAATGTTTTTCTTTGCCCATGTAAAGCACTTTGAATTGCCTCTGTGTTTGAAATGTGCTATATAAATAAAGCTGCCTTGCCTTGCCTTGCCTAAAAGAGGCAGACAGCAAACAAAGGGAGAGAGGGGTATGAGAAAACCCTAATTTTCTTTGTCAAAATCTGTACAAACCAAAAACTATGAATATATGTGATACAATAAGTAAATGCAGCTGTTTTTTTTATTCCTGTCCTTACAGCATTAATCCATATATATTTTTCCAGTTTAATGTGAGAAAAAGCCCTTCTCTGTTAACAGCCTGTGTCTGCTCAGTGATGCCCTGGAGTTCTCAGGCTCAGGTGTGAAAGAGCAGCTTTCAGTACAGCCAGTGAATTACACACCATTTTACAAAAGTCACCTCAAACCACAGGTGACCGATTTTGTGAGTGTGTGTGAGAGAGAGAGAGAGAGAGAGAGCGAGAGAGAGTGCCTGTGGACAATCCTTCATCGTAGACAGAGAGATCGAGAAAGTCGGTGAAAGGTGATTTCTCCCTCCCTCCAACCTCTCTGCAGCTCTTCGGCAGTATTGATCCAGGCCGGGGGGATTTCTGGATTTTTTTTTCTCCCCAGGGCCAATCCCTGTTTCCAGTCTGGCTGTCGGCCATGCTCCCCTGGAGTCACCTGAGCTCTGTAACCTCACCCTGCTGTCTGACCTGTGTGTGTATACGGGTTTGTGTGTGTGTGTGTGTGTGTGTGTCACACCTGTAGTTTATAAGGTTTGGATGATTGCAGGGTTATCAGGTCAGACAGGTGTGTGTGTGTGTGTGTGTGTGTGTGTGTGGGGAATACTTATTTGCTATCACCAACAAAGCCTCAGGGTTTATTGATGAGGGGAAGGGGTGTACTGTGTGTGTGTGTGTGTGTGTGTGTGTGTGTGTGTGTGTGTGTGTGTGGCTGGCGCACATCAGCATTGATCCATTAGGACACAGGCCATTTGTCACAGGATGTACACATAAATGTTTGATGGCTCAACAGGCACAGACAGGGATGTGGTTTATTCTCCCTCTTTCTCTTTTAGTTCCCCAAAAGATCCAAACAATGCAAACTGAGACCAAAATGAAGAAAGACCATCAGACCCTGCTGCAAAATGGAGAGGGATTTCCTAATAAGTAATTTCTTGGTCATTCTAAGTCTCTTTTTGCTGCTTGGCAGTGATAAATGGATGAACAGATTTTTGGGGAAGCGTTTGGCTGTATTTTCAAAAACTAATTTGCTGTATATGCAAGTATTCAACTCACAACTGTTTATGGCATTAATTGAAAATGGGATGCAAGTACAACTGAAAAAGAATGAACTCTGTGAGCCTGAAATCAGTGTACAGGTAAACACGCTGATTATGATACCAAATCCAACTCGTAATTTTGGTGCTTTTGTCTCTCATGTTTCCTCCCACTCTTGACTTTAGTGAATCAGAAGTATGTTTAAGAAACAGTAACTTCCAACTCTCTGTACTCGGTTTGCTTAAATTATCCCTTGTCTGTACATGGTGCTGGCTCATTAAGTGAGTCAATAGCTCAATAGCTGTTGGTGCAGTGTGTAACCTTGCTAAATGTCCTGTTAATTATTTTTTGTCTGCTGCCCCTTGTTTCATTAACTATTAACATCTTGCAACTGTGTAGATCCAAGTGTGTTCAAACAGAAGACAGAGAAACACAAAGGAACAGCTTCTGAATGTAAATGTGTGTGTGTGTGTGTGTGTGTGTTTCACAGATGAGACGTGTGTGGCCAACGTGTGGGACTCCAAGAATCGTGGCGTGAACGGTACCCAGAGAGGACAGATCGTGTGGAGACTGGAGCCGGAACCCTACTTCATGGAGCGTGAGTGGACTTCATGGGTCATGTGTGCGTTGCTAAAGGGGCATTCCACTGATTTTACAGATGAATATCAGTTTGATGTCATGATTTCTGTCTGCGTTCTCTCCACAGCAGAGACTAAGATCTGCTTTAAATACTATCATGGTGTAAGTGGAGCATTAAGAGCAACAACACCTTGTATCACCGTCAAGAACCCTGGAGTACGGGTATGTTAGTGTGTGTGTGTGTCCCATCTACGTGTCCCTCAGCTCCCTGCAGTCATTCCTCCACCCTGAATCTTTCACCATCATCTCTTACTTTCTCTTTCTACTCCTTTATTCAGTCCTTTCTTTCTCTTTTGCCCCCTGCTCGTTTTCTCTAATGTTCCCCCCATACCAAACCGTCACATCCTCAATCCTGCCATCTGATTGGCTTCCGGAGGCCAATAATCAGTGACCATCAATCATCATGATTTATCAAGCAGGAAATCAGTCCTAACTGGCCAAACATTCTCAGAGTGCCTTATTTATTTCAAATTATAGTGGAGATATAATATTTATATTTTACATACTGTTACGTTGTATTTCACAAAAAACTCCATGCAAGATGCAGCACTATTATTATAGGCAATATAAAACAATGTGATTGGATATAGCTGATAAGGATATGTCACATAGCTGAGTCAAATTACTATTTTAATTTGCATAAACCAAATTTTTTATAAGCCCTGCGAGTGGCTTGCCAACATTAACTTAAAGTCTATTATGTAAATATCATTGAGATTGAACTGTTTATTAATTGAAATCTCATGTAACTTAGCGTAGTCCCCTATATATTTCATGTAACTTAGATGGGATGGGTTAACATGAAGCACACAAAGCCTACACTTAAAAAAGTGGCACTATGTTCTGCATTTAGACTTTTACCACTAATATTTGAAACCACAGCTGTCAGAAAAGTACTGTACGCCATCATGGTTTCTACTTTGCTGCTATTGCAAAACAGCAGTACCACGCTTTCTCCCAGGAGTCTTAGTTCTACTGCTGAAAGTCAGTGCAGGAAGCTTTACAAAAGCTTGGTATACAATAATAAATAAGTCCTACTTTGATGTGTCTTTAGTCTTAGGTTGACTTTCAGAGGGCCCTGGTTATCAGCTGCAGATCCTCCTTCTTCTACCACCAACACAGTGACTAAATAAAGGCATGTATCAGGGTCCAGTTCAGCACAGGTGGTTTTAAGTAGAAAGTCTGCCCCTTAACCCCACAGAATTTATTGAGTAACATATTTTGGGCTCAGCTCGGCTAAAACAGAAGCTGGAAACACATTTTGAGATGGCAGTGATGCGGTCGGGGGTCAGTAGTGGATGTCACTGACCTCTCGGCAGCACAAACTGAGGCGAAGAGACATTTGCTCCTGTTGAGTCAGTAAAATGAAAAACTCGAATCACAGCTCTCAGACCATTATTCCTCTCCCTCTCTCTCCTTTTCATCAAACTCTCATAATCGTAAGGGACCCACTCATACTGCTCTCCTTTTGGTCGTTTTCTCATCAGGTGGGCAGTGAAGGCCAAGGGGAGGACCAATCAGGGACTGAGCACTGTCGCAAACTAGTCAGCTTCACCCTATCAGGTGAGGAATGATTCAGTGGAATTGTCATGTAGTTGTGGTGCAGTACCAAATAAACACACGTGCTGATGACTGTATGCTTTCCACCCCAGACATCCAGGCAGTGGGCCTGAAGAAGGGCATGTTCTTCAACCCAGACCCCTATCTGAAGATGTCCATCCAGCCCGGGAAGAGGAGCGGCCTGCCCAAGTTCACCCACCATGGCCACGAGAGACGCTCCTCCATCATAGCCAACACCATTAACCCTGTGTGGCATGGGGAGGTCAGCACAAACACACACGCTTGCAAAAATGCACACACCATGGCATCCAAAAAGGAATTCAATAAGTGTTAATGAACATGATATGTTAGATATATTAGAATAATGGGTGAGTTGGAGGTGAAGAGCATTGTTGTATATTATTTTCTTATAACCTCAGAGTGGATTATCATGCTTTTACCATGACCATTAACCCATTTTCCCAAGACCATAGCTTGGATTGTAAAAATAGAGATCATGAGTTCATGAGTGTTTGATACTTAAAACATATATTTTGGGTGTAGTTTCACTTTAAATTTACTCTTCAAACACTATCAATCTTGTGTTTCCCAGCAACAAGGAAGGGCTCCACTGTGATATTTTGTCTTTTAACTTAACCTGAATGTGTCGTGTCGTGTAGTTTGACATTTGCTGCTTGTGATCACCGTACGCCTGCATTTTAGAAATGATTGGATCCATTTTACAGTACAGCATGCAGCATTAAAGGCTGCCAGAGCTGGTAGAAAATGACAGACTTTCTTTCACGGCATTCTTACAAACATGAGCTACTGTTAGAGGTCGTAGCAGCGCCACGAGATCAGTTCTCCTGCGCAGTGCCGGAATCAGCTGGTCATGTTGTAATTAATACTTCAACACAATGCAGCAGTTTCATATGGACTTCTTTAACTTTTTTAAGAATCAGAACGTTTTTTTGTAATCCAACCAAGCGTTCTCCGTACTTGTCTGAGGGAAGGCTTATTTTCATACCATTAAATGTCTGTATGAGCTTAAATAAATCAGATAGAAACATCAGTGAAGTTTTCCATGACATTTACTTATTGTGTAACATGATGGTTATTCCAAATGATATTTAAAAAAATATACTATATACTTGGGTAAAAAGATTTTTTTTATAAATCAGCTTTCGGACCGGCAAAGCAAAACACAGCTAGTTTATGTTTTGTGAGAAACCACATACCCCGGAAGTAAACCTGGAGGCTAGAAACTCTTTTGGCATATGCGCCATGCGAGCAATTCTTATTGGACTGAATGGGCGCCATCTTTGGGTTCGGTATCCAGTTCTTATAATACTAATAATCTATGGTGTCAGGTCACACAACTTCCTCATAAATGTGGATGTGTGTTCCCACATAGTTTACAGTAAGCGGTTGGAACCGATCAGGACCGACACTGTTGTTGTGTGTTTACTATGTGTTTACTACGACGAAAGCAAAAGTGGAGTGAACTAAAAACTGTATTTTACAATTTATTTCTAAATGCATAATGTAAATAAAAACCTGTAAATATACCAAATTTACAGGTAGTGTAATACAGCAGGTGAAAATAAAACTTTAATTTTTACTATTGATCTTCCTGTAGAAATACACCTTTGTGGCTCTGATGACTGACGTGTTGGAGATCGAGGTCAAGGATAAATTTGCCAAGAGCCGTCCAATCATCAAGCGGTTTCTGGGTCGGCTGATCATCCCTGTGCAGAGACTTCTAGAGGGGCCGACAGCTGAGTGAGTCCGCATACACATACCGGTATTCACTTTGGGTGCACATCTGTGAAAGGTGCAGGTTTTTGAAATAGACTGACAACTGAAGCTGTGATTTTGAGTGTGTTGATAAATGTGTGCATTTCATTAAGACAGCAGCTCCTGCTTACTTTTAATGAGCGCTCAGACAGAAAGATAGAACGTCTGAGGGGGGGCGCACACAAATCTGACCTTCAGCACTTTACCGCAGTGACTCAACATAGTTCAGTCAATACCAATCAATACGTCCCAAGAAGCTCATTGTTCAGGCATTGATTTGATATTGACAACTGAATTGATCATGTACTCCAGTGAACAATGATATATAGTGTGCGTGCACTGTGTTTCTCACCACTTGGCAGTTTATGGTGGCAGGAGGAGGGGCACACAGCACTGAATTCACAAACTCTTTGCATGTGAATGGTAAACTTTGTGCTAATGAAGGTGTGTGTATACCCACATCTTCTTATAGCTTATTTAACCATTATGTGAACTTGTTAGGATCATGAAGTTCTTTAATGGCATGTGTCTGATAGAGTTCAGCTGAGCAAAGGTGCATGTGATGCCATCCTGATTGTTGGCAGAAGCGTTGTCTGTGGGTTTAATCATTCATAAGCGTATAAGTTATTGTATTAGCAATTATTATTGTTGTGTCTATGTGTTCCCTGTCAATGCATCCTCTAATGTTGAAATCCTGAGCTGCTGTCGTTAGGGACATAACTAACGTGTGTGTGTGTGTGTGTTTGTGCAGCGACCAGCCAGTCAGCTACAGCCTGTGTCGTCGCCTCCCTACGGATCACGTGAGCGGGCAGCTTCTGTTCAGAGTGGATATCACCTCCACTGGACAAGAAGGTGTGTGTACATAATACTTTTTTGCGGTGATGTAAACGAGCAACACACACTTGAATTGGGGACAAAGTGTTTGACATGATCAAAAATTGTTTCTTGGGTAACAACATTCGTCCGGCATGGTGTGAATGCTGCATAAGCACAACAAATCGGAGGCAACTATTTTGAAACTTTTTGAGCCTCTTTCTGATATCTACGGCGCTCCCCTGGGTCATATGAAAAACAAAATCTGTGTGAACGGATTAAGGTTAAAGGTGCTCAGTCAGGTTGTGTTCATGGGAACGAAGGACTTCTGATTTGGACCTCTGACCTTCAGAATAAACGAGAAGGGATAGTGTTACGGTAAAGTCATTTGGTATTTATACCCACTGGATGAAAGTATGGATCATATTCTGCTGCAGAAAAATACAATACTATAAAATGTGTCCTCTCCTGTATGCCATACATAACAAACTGGCTTTCAGTCACTTGCGCAGAGTATAAATGAAACACTGGTAGTCCTATTTGATTATTAATTTCAATGTGAGGAAATCTGAAATCAGTGATTAGTCTGTACTTTTATTTAGCTGGTATGACACTTAAATGCTGCATTACATTACTTAAAGACAGTTTATTTTTTAAAATGAAGTTATATTTCAGCGCTTTTATTGTGAATGTCAGGTGCATATTCCGGAAGTCTTACTTTCCCTAAATTCCCCCAAAAGTTCCCCTAAACCGTTTGCACAGTTTATCAATCCATGTGTACGGATTTCCATGGCCAACATTTTTTTCTACCATATGACCCCTGGGGGGCTCTGTGCTCATCCCCAACCTCAATCTTCTTTCATCCCTCCTCCTCTTCCATCCTGTCTTTCTCTCAGAAGCCTCCCCAGACGCTGTGGGGAGCATCTTGGGTAGCGCAGTGAACGGTGACCCTGGCAGTCCCTCCGACGACGAAGACCTGCCCCCACCATCCTTATCCTCACGCGTCATATACGGACCTTCTCCGACAGGCTCCGACGAGGGCTCCCTGTTAGTCAACGGTGCTTGTTACTATGGCGACGACAGCGTGTGGCGGGAGCCTGGGCAGATGGGAGATGAGGATCTGCTTCCTGTGACTCCAGGCGGCCACACCCACCGGCAGGTGTCACTCAACGACTACCTGGATGCCATCGAGGCTCCCAGGAGCCCCGGGGACCGACCTCTGGTGGGGCCTTTACCGAAACTCCGCTCCAGCTTTCCAACGGACACGCGGCTCAATGCCATGCTACACATAGACTCAGATGAGGATGAGGAGACGGCAGGGCAGCACAGGGAGCAATCACAGGAGACGAGGACACAGCAGAGCACAGACTTAGCATTATCAAGGAGATTGGATACATCTGAGTCTCCACAGGGAAACAAAGGTTCAGTAGGGGAGCCTCAGGGGCAGACTGGGGATGGGACTTGGCCTGGAGCTGGGGCCACAACAGAGGCAGGTTCCTCTGCCAGTGCTCAGCCTGGAACTGAGCCTGCAGGGGCTGAATCTGGATCTGCAGAAGGTGCAGCTGGAGTCCAATCACAGGCAGGAACATCAACCGCTGCTGAGACTGCAGCTGGGACCGGGGAGACTGCTGGAGCATCAGCTGAGGCTGCACACGTCATTGGAGAAACCTCCACAACTTCAAGCTCATCTCAGGCATCAGGGGCTCAGGTCGCCGCAGCAGCTGGGCCGGGGGAGTCTGTGGGGGAGTGTACCTGTCAGGAGCAGAGCAGCAGGACGGGTGCAAACCAGGAAGTACCCTGCAATTCCTCACTTGGTCCACTTTCACCCATTCAGGTGAGCAGCTGTAGTTTAGGTGACTAAAAGCTAGATGTCTTGGATGCCAGGTGGGAGGAGCTTTTTTCTAAATTTCCTCTCCTCCCCATCTCCTCTGCTCTCCTCTCCTTAGGAGGTGGAGACAAGAAAAGAAGTGGCTCCGAAGGCAGAGGAGGAAGGGGCGGAGTCATCGAGCAGTGAGGCGAACGGGCCAGTAGCAGCAGCTGCTCCTATCAGCAGCAACATAGCTGACCAAGGAGGAGGGACTTCTGAAAATGGTAGGTGTTAAATGGCAATGGCAACAACGTTTTCTAAGGATTCACTGCCCTTTTTTAGGCACTACAGTTAATTACATTTTTCCGTAATAACTAAAAGACCAAGTGTGTGTGTGTCACACCCACATTAAGGGAGAGACACTAGCCAGGTCCAAACAGTGTGTGAGAGAGAGAGAGAGAGAGAGAGAGAGAGTGTCACCTGTTAACATATGGGGTGTATAAAATGTGTAATGTATAAAATATGTGTTATATATGAAATTAGCATATATGGAGCCTCTAATTTGTCTGTATTTGTACAATCAGACTGGATGTTTATCCTTGAAACACTTATCTTGCAATGAAAATACTGATTTGGTGTACTTGATTAATAGTCATTAAGGTTTGCAGTGCCCCTGGTTGATTTATTATTGCATTTGATATTATATACATGTATAACATGGTATCTCATAACATAGTATCTCATTCCGCTGCTTTTATCTGCCTCGTTGTTGCATCACGTACATGAACTCCAAACGTCTTGTTAATTACAGGAGCGAGAGCCAGCGGCGGGAACAGGCAGGAGGAGCAGGAGGGAGGGGAGGTGTGGAGGAGGAGGCGGTCCACGCAGGCCTCCGGAGGCGCGGCCCAAAACCTGGAGGTGTGCGGGGCCAGAGAGACTCAGAACGGGACAGCGGGGGCGGAGAGAGAGACAGGTGAGATGCAGGGCAGAGATGGGTTTTCTTTTTAGTTCTATTATTCCAGTAAAAACACTGAAAACATACTTATTTTTTCATTTTTATAGAGAGATTACGGTCCAGACCTGCTCTATATGAAAAGTACCCTGAGATAACTTTGTTATGTTTTGACGCTGTATAAATAAAATTGAATTGAACTGAATAGCAACACTTTTCAACACATTTCCACACATTCTTACCTCCTGTACAGCTTCACTCCTCTGTCAGGTGCAGCTGAGCAGCTGGAGGTTAATTGCTTTACTTGAGGTCTTCTTAATAGTTGTTATTGAGAGAATCAAGGGTATTAATCATTCAATTTTCACGTCTATAGTTTCCAGTCTTCTGCTGCAGCGATTGCAGACACTTACAGATACACGATACAGACAACTCAGGCTGTGCTCTCATCTAACACATTAACAAAGATATTCACAGGCTAACCGGGCTAAGCGGGTAATTTCCTAAGCTTTTCATTAACTTGTCATTCTTTTTTTTTTATAAGTTGCTTTACTTTTTATGTATTTTCGTTTCTTTCTTTTTCTTATAAGTGTCTATCAAGTCAGAATATGTTGATTATTGATTCCACCACTAGTATATATTGTATTCTGCCACAAGTCCGATATATGAGGAATAATTCCTATGCAAAATCTGCACCGGCCTCTCTCCATGTCAGAGGACTGAGTGATCAGGGAGCATGCATAAAAGACTGGAGCATTATCCAGATCAGAACAAGTTTTTGTTCTTTTGACAGTATTAGATGATAGTGCTTGAGGGGAGATGAACCAGCTGTAGGATCTGATCTGGTCATGAAGTTTTGCAGCTTTGCTGACAGTGAAGGAGCTCTGTGGAAATATGTTCATTGACATACAGTACATATAAAAAGGAGACAATTCTGCCTTTTCTTATATTTAAAGTGATGCAAAAATGTTTCGCCGTTTTGATGACATCATATATTGTGTGTCTGTGTGTGTCTGTGTGTGTGTGTGTGTGTGTGTGTGTGTGTGTGTGTGCATGTACTACAGTAAATCATCATTAAAACTAAGGGAAAAAGTGTACAGTACAGCACTAACCACAGAAAAAGTCACCTATCCTCAGCTTTGTCCGCACCAAGGTGCAGTAACACTTAACTTTAATCCCCCCGTTTAGCATTTATAAGCTGTATATAAATGGTTTATAACACACTATGATGTAGTTGTAATCTGATATAAGAACATTTCTAAGTGTTTATTAATGTGCCTATGAAACATCTATAAGTGGTGTATAAAGAGTTAATGAATGATAGCACACTTTAACATAGCTGTAATCATATTTAGTGAACAAATCCTTACAGTGTGTAAAGGGTTTATTAACTGTTAATAAACCTGTACAAATCAGTAAATGTGTGTAAAACTCATGAAGACGTGTTGAGCTTGAAGGCTCATTCTTGACCTCAGAACAATTTCCAATTCTTAACTCAAGGTCCGACTATAATAAATACACGTAATTAACTGGATAAACTAAATTAATAGTTATAATACAGAAATTATCCTTATTCCATATTCATATTAATATGAGCACTTATCAACTGTAGTTATAAAGTTATAATGTCAGTTATTCATGAACTGTTACTACACCAGTTACAGATTCTTCACAGGAGGAGTTTGGTTGTTGGCAAATAGATTAATAACCACTTAAAAATGTCTGCTTCCAGCTATATTATAGTATGTTATAAACCATTTATTAATCCATTATAATTGCTTCTAAATGTTAAATAAGGTGGTTTAAAAAAGTGTTGCCAAAAAGTGTACTGAACTAGAGTTTATCCATCACTTTACTTTTCTAGTATTCTGATTTACTATCGTTTGCTTACACCAAACTCACTTTAGCTCACACTAAACAGTAAATTGTGCTCCATAAGCTTCCTTCATGCCATCCTGTGAGGCCAGAGTCAGTTTTGCAGCTTGGATTGTTTGTTCATCTTCACTAAAGTGGTTTTGCTGTCCTCGGTGCCTCTCCAAAGGCTCTGCGTTACACTCACAATCAAAATAAACCTATTTTATTTCATAACTCAAAATGTGAAGTATTTTGGATCTCTTTCAGAGAAGAAAGACTGGTAGTATAATCAAGCTTTGTGGCTGCTTAAAGGGATCCCTTATTTGTCTTTTCAGAGGGTGTTCATTCCTTTACACCTTTGCTGAAATTGTCACCATTACTGACAAGCCAACAGATGCATAAAGTCAATTATACATTTGTTTGTTTAGATACCAAACCTCTGCATTTTCCTCCTCAGCGTGGCCTTGCTATTGTGTGTGTTCTTACTTCTGTTAATGTTTGTGTGTGTGTGTGTGTTTGTGTGTGTGTGTGTGTGCGCGTGTGTGTGAATCAGACTGGGAGGCTCGTATCGACAGCCACGGTCGGATCTTTTACGTGGACCACGTGAACAGAACCACAACTTGGCAGCGCCCCACTGCTCCCCCCGCTCCGCAGACCCTCCAGAGGTCCAGCTCCATACAGCAGATGGAGCAGCTGAACCGCAGGTCAGAACAAACACACTCTCTCACACACACACACACACACACACACACACACACACACACACACACACACACACACACACACACTGTACGGTCAGCCTCAAACTGTAAATACAAGCAGCATTTACAGTTAAAAAATGTTGTTGAATTTTCCACTTTTATTACTTTAACTGTCCCCATGGTAATTAACACACACATACACACCTTTCCAGGTATCAAAGTATACGTAGGACAATAACCAATGACAGCAGACCAGAGGAGCAGCCAGCCAATGAGCTGCCAGCGGACGAGACTGATATGCACCCCTCTATTCCAGGTAATCCTCTCACTGCACTGCATTCTGGTCTATGTAGTCTGTAAAGCATGTCCTGGAGCCTTGATTTGTGTTTTTTTTTTTTTTACTCTGTGTGCGTGTGTTGCAGAGCTGCGTAGGGACAACAGTGTGGTTCAGTCCAGTTCCAGGTCTCGCCTTACCCTGCTGCTTCAGTCCCCCAGCGCGAAGTTCCTCACCAGCCCTGACTTCTTCACTGTGCTGCATTCCAACCCTGTACGGACACTCGTTTTCTTCTTCTCTCTCTCTCTCTTCTTTCTTTCTACCAACCCATCTCTCTTTTCCCCAATCTCCTTCTCATAGATCGCACTCTGCTATTTGTTTCAGGAAATTGCAAGGCCCTCTCTTCAACCTCTGTTGATCACACACTCATTAAGGGACTGTATGAAAATGATTAGGGAGGTCAGAAAAGGGGGAGGGTTAAGTGTTTTTTCTTTGTGCTGTATGGAGGGTAGTGTAGTAATTTATCAAATTTTTGTGTGTGATTTTTCTTTCTTTTTCTTTTTTTTTCTGACCCCAGATGTATATATATGTAAGTTCTGTGAGATTTATTGTAAAAAACAACAACAAAAATCAGATAGCTACATCAAAAAGATGCCTTTTGTGTGCACCAAAGATCATAAGGTGTGTATTGCCAAATGCAGAGGAATCAATCAATCATGTCTCTGTATCAGGGCTTTATTTTCCTCATGGATGTAATAATAATAATAATAATAATTATAATAAACTATATAAATTTATATAGCACTTATATACTGTATAAGTATATATAGGACCAACATGTCAGTTTTGAGAAACAGAATAGACATGAGCCTATATTAGTGATTGAATGTTATCTCCCCAGAGAGCATGTCATTTTTTAGTAACTATTTTACTGGGGGGAACATTCCCCATTTTGTTGTGTTTGCCAAAAATGCATAGTTTTTTGGAAAGGTTGGGGTGGTGGGGGCAAGCTATGAATAACACTGGGGAGGGTGTAAGATTCAACCCCCCTCCCCACACCAGTTATTTTTGTACAGTCCCTTACTCATAAAAACCAAAGCACATACATAATAATGGTGATTTCTCTCCTTTCTCTGGTGGATGTGTTTCCCCTCTTCTGCCTGAACTCCTTTCTCTCTACTCTCTCAGAGTGCCTACCGTATGTTCACCACCAACACGTGTCTGAAACATATGATCAGTAAGGTTCGTCGGGATGCTCACCACTTTGAGCGCTACCAGCACAACAGGGACCTGGTGGCTTTCCTCAACATGTTCGCCAACAAACAGCTGGAGCTGCCCAGAGGCTGGGAGATGAAGCACGACCACACCGGCAAGGTGGGAACGGCACCCATACCAATCTCATATTCTATTAACGCGAGGGCTTAAAGGGTTTTGGATACAGTAGATTGTAGTGTTTTAAATTCAGTTCAACAGGTTGTAGACTTGTGCAGATACAACATTCAACATTTATTTCTATTATTTATTTCTCACTTATATTAAAAAAAGGTGGTGGTAAAATGTCAAAATGTAACTTGATGATGTGTTGATGAAGTGTGTGTTCATGTCAGTGTTTAAAACAGATTTTTATGTTTTTGGGCAAAATACATTTTCGGCCCCAAAATATGTTTAGTGGCAAGAAATACATTATGCCACAGAATACATCTTGTGCCAAAAAATTAAGTATATAGAATATCAGTACCATGTTAATTTGTCAAAGTTGGGAGAGATTTTGCTCTCTCTCTCTCTCTCTCTCTCTCTCTCTNTATATATATATATATATATATATGAAAATTCCCCACTCGCCCCTGCGGGCGGTCTGTTACTCCTTCAAGCTCGGGTCTTCTACCAGAGGCCTGGGAGCTTGAGGGTCCTGCGCAGTATCTTAGCTGGACAGAGATCTCGGATGTTGTTCCTGGAATATATATATTATGGATAAAAGTTAATAAAAAACTGCTCTATCGTCCACAGTCCTCACTCTACAGACAGGATTTTATCATCAAAACGTAGGAAAACTTGTCTTCCTTCCTCAGATATTTTTCTAAATCTCAATACATTGATCCTTGATCTCTACTATGAAGAAACATCCACAGACAAAACTTGGTGATAGATATGGACATTTATTTATAACTAAATGGTTATTAATAGGTCAATAGAGTGAATATACAGGATATTACGTAATGATATAGTGTGAAATAAAATCAAATAAACGTAGAAAAGGAGGTGGTTTGAATAACAATTTCAAGAATGAATTATCTTTGGCTATAGTAATAGGAGTATATGACTTAGGTAAAGAATGAATGAACGCTAGGTTATTCATTTATTTCGAAGACCTTTCGAAGACCTCGAAGAAATTTTACCTTCTGAGCCCTATCCGACATCAACTCTTTGTCACAGCAGCAGATTGTGCCTACTTTTGCAGATGGTTCCGATGAAGTCTTCTGGCAGAGGGACCACAAACTGTTGCTTTAGCTCTGGTTTCACACAGCCTCCCAGCGAGGTGTCGCCCACTGGAACCCGGTGGTGGTAGAGCGAGTCGTCTCAAGCAGCGATGTTTCTGGTGGTCTTAGGTTGCCCACTCTAGCGTGTCGATGCAAAAGTCTCTTTTTGGCAAATGCTGTCGCAGGAATTGTTTCCACAGTTGGCAGGCAAGCGCATTGTGCAATGATTCTTGATCCGTAGACTGCAGCTGGAGTTGGATAGCGGCTCTGCTAACTTCTTCTTAACTCTAAATCCTTCAAAATAAACTTGAAAATAGTTTCGATGGCCTATCAACACTACTTCCAGAGTTATTATGAACACTGAATTAACTGAGGTATAAAGAAGATCACAAAAAACTGGGTTTGCTTAAACTAAGTTAAAATGTGCGCAACTTAGGCAAAGAAAAGAAGAGGCCGGAGATGATTAAGGAAAATCTAAATCTCCGGAGAAAATTTACTAAGAGGAGCATGCGGGAAAAAGCAAAACGAAAGAGCGAAAGAAAAAGACTGAACGAAAGAGCACTGAACAAAGGCAATCTAAGGGTTTTATCTTACCATCAGATGAGGGCGTGTGTTGGAGGCGGAGAAATGTTTTTCACGCCGACTTGCTGTGCGTCTATTGATTATGGCCCTTTGTTCTGAGGAAAAACGTGGTTTCTTCTAGTCTGCTTTATAAGAATATATAATATATATAGTCAAATCAATAGCAATTATACCACATAATTGTATGTAACAGGGTTTGCATCAAAACATCCAGTAAGCATATGGTTTACACATAATTAGTGTTTCACAACATTGTTAATCATAATCTAAATCATAATTTCCTACTCACTATAAAAAAAGCACTACATCAATACTGCTAATAAAATGGCATCTGTTCCCATAGTTAGTTTGATTCTTAATGTACTGCTTATAATCAAAAATCTAAAGATGCATTTGCTATAAGACTCACAAACATATGGTCACTAAGTGGCACTGTGGTACCATGGCAAAACAGGGTGTTAAACTTAAATATTGTAACTAATCCAATTTTCATGCTATGATCCTCAGAGTTGGACCAATCATCATAAGAAAAAAAAAGACGTGTTAAGTAACATTATCACATCATTGACTACTTTGATAATTGACTTTATCAGAATCCAAACTTGCTTAACCCTCAGGGGGCTTTTCCCAAGTCCCTTTCTTCAGGAATGTATCCCAAGATTTATGTCACATCTGTGGTGTCTCTTCCTTATCTTTACCAGTGTGAGAGGAAAGGGGGGGAAGATTCAATATGCATGTGTATGTGTGTGTGTGGGGGAGAGAAGGTGTGAAGGTCCCGGGCAGAGGGGCAGAGAAGAAGAGCAGATTGCTCCTTTGTTTTATGCTTTGTCTGTATGTCCTTCATTCACTCTATACAGGTAAGCTCCAGTCTCTGTCCCCAGAGCAGATAGTCTTTGATTGTCCGGTATGTTCTTAGGTTTTCCTCATTGTTTGTAATCAGATGACTTAAAACCAGGGTCTGGGCTGTTCCCAGTTTTGCAGTCAATCTTATTAGCATAACACCAACAGGGGAGTCAGAAAGTCTAGTTCTCAGGTCTGTGAGGTGTCAGGGAGACATCTTTACTGTTGGGGTGTGATAAGTTAACCCACAAGTCCAGAGAAGGCCAACAAAAGGGTGTTTATTCAGGTCACTAAAAGGTTTTGCAGGACCATGAACTGTTCCTGCCTTTTGGCTCACTCACCTCTGGTCCCTGTAGTTCATACTTATTTAGCAAGGCAAAGGGATGTTTTCCCTACATAACACCACAAACATCAAATCTACATCAATGCGTTCGCTAGACTCTTGTCTTTCTGATGGTATCCTTACTTTGGAGAATGGACTCACGGTCTTTGAGGGAGAAGCAGGAGTTTGAGAGGTGCGCCTTGGCTTAATGTCTGTATGACAGTGCTGTCTGCCTACAGCCCCCCCTCCTTAACACCACAAACATCAAATCTACATCAATGCGTTCGCAAGACTCTTGTCTTTCTGATGGTATCCTTACTTTGGAGATTGAACTCACGGTCTTTGAGGGAGAAGCAGGAGTTTGAGAGGTGCGCCTTGGCTTAATGTCTCTATGCCAGTGCTGTCTGCCTACAAAGGGACGCCAAGGCAAAGCTACAACCACTGAGGAATTTGCTTAGTGACCCAAATGCCTCGTTCAACAACTTGTCAGAGCTGCTGGAGAAATGCAACTTGACCTCCAAAGATTATAAGAAATATGTCAATGATCTAACCAGTGGCAACGTGATTCTGCTGAAGCGTAATCCAAAAGACTGTTGACGTCAATGGATATAATGCCGATTTGCTGAGAGCATGGAACGCCAACATGGACATTCAGTTTGTACTTGATGAATACAGCTGCCTCATGTACATGATGTCATACGTGTCCAAGCCAGAACATGAGATGACGGAGTTCCTTAATGCAGTCATTCGTGATGTACGTAAAAAACTGATGTGAATGAACGCGATGAAATGAAGCAGATAATGCAGGCATACGCTAAACACAGACAGGTCAGTGCTCAAAAGTCTGTGGCACGGACATGCAGTTTGCTTCTAAAAAGGTGTTCACGTAATGTGGTGTTCATACAGACTGACGATGATGCACTGAAGATGAGTCTTCCCATGAGCAGAGGAAGTGTGGATGTCAGGACTGCCAGAAAAATACACAAATAGGCCTTTGCATGCACAGTTCACAAAGTGCAAGGCATGACAATGCAGTCTGCAGTGGTATCTTTGAAACGTGTGTTTGAGCCTGGAATGGCATATGTTGCCCTCAGCCGTACAACATCACTTCAAGGACTGTACCTCACTGATTTTAATGAGAAAAAAAATCTATGCTGATCCTGAAATCACAGCTGCACTGCAGAATATGAGACAAGCATCATTCCAGAGCACACGGCCACTTTTGCAACATGTGAAATCAGCCCAAACTTTCACAAAAAATTCACCACAACACACAAGGACTTCCATCTCACATTGACGACATGAATTGAGACTAGCTGATGTACTGTGCATTACAGAAACACATTTGTTTGGATCCTTTGTTTCTCCAAAGTTCCAATTGGAAGGATACAATATCTTTACACATAACAGACACGTGTCATACACAAACTATCCGGATATGGCACAAAAACATGGAGGTGGAGTTGCATTGTACTGTAAGAGCCATATTCAAGCAGAAGCCCGAAGGTACATACAAAATGTGATTGATCTTGAGTTTGTGGTAGTCAAAGTTGAAGCCCCAGTCTCAGCAATGATTGCAGCTGTTTACAGACCACCAAATTTCAGTCTTGACAAGTTTTTACCAAACATGCAAGGCCTCTTGGACTCGTTGGACATGATGAATCACCAGCCTGTCATTGTTTGTGGGGACTTCAATGAGGATCATCTCACTAGAGGCAAAAAGGCGATACAAGAGATGTTTCAATCAAGAGGATATAAACAACTTGTCACAAATGCAACAACTGACAAACAGACACTGATTGATCACATTTACATATCTCAACCACATACCTGCCTCCAATCAGGTGTACTGCAAACCTATTACAGTTATCACAGTCCAGTTTACTGTGTTTTAACTCTGTGAAGACCTTACCAGCCTGAGGACAACAGCATTACATAACTGTGAAGATAGATCCACTGATGCAGATGCAGCATGATTGGGAGAGCAGTTTAATTGAGGAGGTTGCACCCCAAGAGAAGAAACTGAGGTAAATGCTCATTAAGATAACTATAATTCCACAGACAAATTAAAATGTTTCTCAAGTTATGTTAAGAGTTGTGATGGTTGTTTTGTTATTTCCACAGTCTCAAACAAGTGCTCCTGCCTAACTCAAGACCTGCCTGTGAAAAGACACTTGCCAATATAATTTTAAAGACAGAAAGAAATGAAGGAGCAGCTCTACAAAAGACAACAGCATTTTTAATTCATTCAAATAGAAAAGAACTATTGATCACAGTAATGACCCAAACAAGGATGGCTACCAAGGATTCTCCTAAGAAAAAAAGAGGACTTCAGCAAGGACAGCAGAAGCTCCATCTTCACAGAAGAATCACTTATCCTAATCAAGGGTCAAAGTACAGAGGGTGTCCTATGCTGTACAGACTGTAAAGCGCCCTGACACTAATTGTGATTTCTGGTTTTGAGCTATACAAATAAACTGACTTTGCTTGACACTCTGGTACTGGCTTCTATAAACTGTCTGTTGTCTTGGAGGCTGGCATTAATATGTGCTGGCACAATGATGAAAAAAGTTAATTCATTATTTCACTCACTCACTATTATTAATAGATAATATTAAAAGATTATTCTTTTACTACACTACTAGGTATAATCAGGCCATAATTACACTTTAAAACAAAAAGGAAATTGAAAAAGCAAATTAAATGTCAACTGATAATTTGCAAATGTAAAGTGACAATGAAACAAGTCTCTCTCCATCATCATGCAGTGCAGACATGATGGGAGTTTGTAACTTGTGATAGCTCCTACATCTTAAAGAGTATGTAAACATATTATGTATCGGTGTCTTCAGTAAAGCCTGGCACTGTCAGACATCCACGCTGGCTCCTCTCATGAAGCGTTTGTTTTTAACGCGAGTCGTTTTAGTCCTCTTCTGGCAGGACGCGACGCACAGCAGCTCTGGGGCAGGGGCCCAGGTCACGCTGGGCACTTCAGGCACACCTTAAAATTAAAATTTGGAATTTTCTAGTTTCATTTATTAATATGAATACTTAGTGATTTATATTTATGTGTGTGTGTGTGTGTGTGTGTGTACATAAACAAAGACATTTTGTCGAAGAATGCAAAGAAATGTATACATATAATGTTTAGTCCATTGTAAAATGGACACTTGACAGTTTCGTGTTTGTGTGTGTACATGTGCAGCCTTTCTTCGTGGACCATAACTGCCGTGCCACCACCTTCATTGACCCCCGGCTGCCTCTCCAGAGCTCTCGCCCCCCCCCAAGCCTCCTGGCTCACCGCCAACACCTGACCCGCCAACGCAGCCACAGTGCCGGGGAGGTCAGCCCACGACGACTGGTAAGACACACGTGCGCACACACACACACACACACACACACACACACACACACAGGCTTTAGGTATGTAGCTGACGTTCTTATCCTGGGAAACTTATATCAGATTGACGCTGTTAAAGCTTTAACAGGACATGTTTGCTGTTCCAGTATTACTCTTTGTGGTAACTGGACAGCTGCTTTAACTGCTCCTCTAACAAACCACAGCTACAGTACACAGTCACATGTTGTTTAGATGGATTGGAGGCCTCTTAACCAGCATTTATGGCACATAATGACAAAACTCTCCTCTGAAACCAGAAGGGAAAAATAATCCAACACCCTCTTCCCCTCTCTCTGCAGGTGGGTGAAGACCCTCGTCACGCCGGCCCACCCGTACTGCCACGGCCTTCCAGCACCTTCGCCTCTGTCAACAGGGGGCAGTGCCAAGATGTTGTGCCAGTGGGTCAGTGTACGCACAAACACACACAGACACACAACCCTTGAGAAATGGTGACAAATTTGACCTACATGAATGTGTCTGCTCTTCTTCTAGCTTACAATGACAAGATTGTGGCGTTTCTTCGACAACCAAACATCTTTGAGATTTTGCAGGAGAGACAGCCCGACTTCAACCGGAACCATTCACTCAGGTACACATACACACTTACTGTATATGTATAGCTTTCACATGACTCAAAGATACAGTCACCAGCATGTTTCTTAGTGTAATGTTGCTGTGACAACAGGGAGAAGGTGCAGCTGATCCGCACAGATGGAGGGTCAGGATTGGCCAGGCTGTCAGGTGACGCAGACCTTGTCATGCTGCTAAGGTGAGACCTGCTTCCTTCCTCCCTTCCCTCATTTCTTCCATTCTTCCCCTCCATGTTTCCTTCCCACCCCTCCCTCCCATGTTTGTTTCCTTATTCATTCATCCTGTTTTCTTGCTGTTCTTTCAGTTTTTTTCCAAATTACCTTCCTATTTCCCTTCCATGTCTTATTGTATTAGTTGTGCATCATTTTCCCTCTTTACTTCCTTGTTTCTTCCTTAATGTATTTCCTTCCTTTCTCTCTTGCTTTCCATGGAAGTCACTTAAGTCAATTCAGGTTATTCAATTTCGTCCTCGCCCTGTCTCTCCTCCTCTCTCCTCTGCAGTCTGTTTGAAGATGAGGTAATGTCCTACGTGCCTCCTCACGCCTTACTTCACCCCAACTATTGTCAGTCACCTCGAGGATCCCCTGTCTCCTCCCCACAGAACTCGCCTGGTAAGAGACCGTCAGACAAGGCACACACATACATTACATTGTACGGAAAATTGGCATTGTGGCCATTACCTTTTTATGTCATGAATACGATTGGGTTCAAGCCCTGTGTTGGAATCCACCCTGTTGAAGTAGCGAAACAGAAAATCAAACCACAAGAGCTTCCATCCAGAAGCCCAGTTCTTGTACTTCACTGAGTCACACACACACTATGTGTGGTGTAATAGGGGTGGAGTTGAAGAGAGTTGTCATCAGTGACTGGACATATATCCGACATATATCCGGACTTGCCTGTCCAGTTACACAGCGTGTCTCTAAGCTCCTTACAAAATTATATGAACCCTGCTCTTTAGCTATATTTTGTAAAATTGACTAGAACGAATTTAGTTACAAGAAAACTATACACAAACAAACAAGTAAAGATAAAATTCAGACTTAGCTTGTCCTGGTCTGAAGACAAGACTCGGCCCTGTTGCCTGGCTATCATTGACCCTTTGCTAAGCCCTGCTCCCCTTAGTTACTGTTGCTACGCCTGTCAAGCTTTTCCGTTCTCTCACGATACTTTTTGGAACAATGGGTATTTGATTTCAGACAGAAGTTGACGAAAGCAGGCGTGTCATTTCTAGCCAGCGACCGTCAATTTCTGTCAGAATCTGTCAGCTGTAGCTAGCTTGCTAATAAAGCTAACATTATGTCCATGAGTTGGTTTAAAACGCAGTCTTCGGCTGAGCCGTTTCCAGCTGACTCATTGTAAAACGAGGGGCACTTGATGGCTTGTGTATTTTTGTTTTTGGAAAGGCTAAAAAAAAAGACTCCACCCTCCAAACTATTTCAATGCTGAGGATCTGTCTTACTATCAGCCCCATGCACACCACTGCAACATGTAGAGAAATCCAAAGCTGGACAGGCCTACTGTGCCTTGTTACTGTTGCTAAGCTGTGATTGGACAGTTGCTGTTGGGGAGAGGGGTTTAGCAAATGGTCAATTATTTCAGATGGCTTAACCTTAATTGAGTTTTGTTTACTTCCCATCCCAACATTTCCTTGATCAAGTTTGTTTCCAGCCCGGGCCCTTTGCTGCATGTCATCCCCTCTCTCTCTCCTGCCTTTCCTGTTTCTCTCTTCAGCTGTCACTATCCAATCAAGGCCTGAAAAAAAAGGTATCCTGGGAAAGGCAGTGAAATCTGTAACTGATTTAACTAGAAAGAGACAAGGAAGGGAAAGTACAAACAAGAAAATGAATAAATTGTAACACTTAATCCCAAAATAACCCCTGGAATGCACAGACCTTTGCAGATTGCCAACATACTGTATGCCAGTGCAGTAAAGGAGTGCAACTTGATTTTTTCTTCACTTTTTTTCTCTGCTTGTAGGAACTCAGAGAGCTAATGCCAGAGCCCCAGCACCCTACAAGAGAGACTTTGAGGCCAAACTGCGCAACTTCTACAGGAAACTGGAAACTAAAGGCTATGGCCAAGGACCAGGGAAGCTAAAGTAGGTGGAATGTGTTTGTCTGAAGAGCGCAACCTTTCTTTTCTGTTTCTTTGTATTTACACGTGTGTTTGTGTTCGTCTGTCCACCCACTTGCTTGTGTGTGCGTCTCAGGTTGATCATCCGTCGTGACCACCTGCTGGAAGATGCCTTCAACCAGATCATGTGCTATTCCCGTAAAGACCTGCAACGCAGCAAGCTCTACGTCAGCTTTGTCGGAGAGGAGGGGTGAGTATGTGGGAGGGAGGAGAAGAAGAGCAAGCATGACATCCACAGCACATGTGCATATTATGTCTATGGCTCATTTTCTGGACAATCTGGCTAATTTATGATGTCTTGATATTTTAAACCTTTTTTTTTTTTTCACACAACAATAGAATCATCTTCTTTGATGAAGGTTAGGTTTGCTCAAACCAGTAAAATCATTCCATCATTGAACATAATTCAGCATTTTAAACATATTTTTAGACAAAACGGAATTGGAATAAAACTCTAGACTCAAAATGATCAGCTTCCGGTCTGTATAGAACTGCAGCTGTTGTGTCCAAATCTTCAAATCAGTCTATCAATAATTAGAACATGGAGCAATCTATGACGATAATGGTATTTCCTGACATGTTTGCCCATTCCCAAAACACACTGACATTAACTACCTATGGAAGCCTATAGGGGACTATATTAAAATGATAATGTAAACTTGAAAATGAAAATGTTATTCCACAATAGCATTATAATTTTCCATATAAGTATGTGTTATTTGAGTAAAACTGAAACTGCAATAATCCAATTTGCATTTTTATTTTCACATACTCATATGACCATAGTAAAATGAAAATGGAAAAGTTGTTTGACATTTTATTTTCAAAGTCGTGCCCTGCTGTACAGTGGATAATATTGAAATGTTAATTCCACTTAAAAATGAAAATGCAATATAAACAATGTAGCCCCTATAACCCATATAGGCTTCCATAACTACCATTACTGATATGTCCTTAGACAATTCAAGAGCATCAGGAGGAAAAAAGTGAATGTTACTTATCTATATTGATGCATTTATTTATGTCGTTCAATGAAAATGGTCCTTTTGGCCTTCCATAATAATGGTAGTTTACAAAACAATGAACACAGTGTTCATTTCTGCATTATTTATCCACTAAACATCACATTTCACTTTAACTAGTTGGATAATACTGTATTTGCAACTTGATGCATGCTGTTTGCAAGTTTAATCCCAAAAAATAAAGCAGGCAACGATTGTCATCATGATCTATTGTTCGCATCTTTCAAGGAGTTTATTGTAATTACGCACAATCACATCAAAATATAATTTCAGTCATTCTTTCACCAGAAACATCTGACTTCTCGATCCTGAGTAGTATCTGCAGAATGGTAAAATCACCACCATGCTGACAACAATGCCTAATGCCTAATTTTGTATCATCGACAAAGGATTACAAAATAGAAGAATTATTGTCCATAGTCAACCAAAATAAAGAAGTGTCAGATAATTGTTGATTATCGGGAAAGATACTGTCAAAGGTGTTTATTAGAAAGAAAGAAAGAAAGAAAGAGAATGTGACAAAGAATGTTTTAGAAGGGAAGAAGAAGTGGTCGACATGAGTATGTAGTAAGGAGAAATCTGTGTGTGTTGCAGGTTGGACTACAGTGGGCCTTCCAGAGAGTTCTTCTTCTTGGTTTCCAGGGAGCTGTTCAACCCCTATTATGGTCTGTTTGAGTACTCTGCCAACGACACCTACACCGTCCAAATCAGCCCCATGTCCGCCTTCGTAGATAATCACCACGAATGGTGAGGTTGAATGTATATACACACACACACACACACACACACACACACACACGCACACACACAGGAGACAATGGTGAAGATCAGATACGATCTTTAGTATCCCGATTACCTTTATATGTGCTCATGTATGTGTGTGTGTGTGTGTGTGTGTGTGTGTTTCAGGTTTCGGTTCAGTGGTCGTATTCTGGGTTTGGCTCTGATCCATCAGTACCTGCTGGATGCCTTCTTTACCAGACCCTTCTATAAAGGCCTGCTGCGCATGTATGTACTGTGTGTGTTAACAATGTATGCACAAACACCTCGTTTTTAAACTCATTGTATATACAGTGATGTACATGAGAGTGCTCTTGCATACACTTGCTTCTTGCTTCTTAGCCACTGCGTGTTTAATGTGAGCTAGTATACTACAGGTCACACATGCACACATAAACCTACACACTCACTCTCATTTCCCACCATGCAGTCCCTGTGACCTGAGTGACCTGGAGTATCTGGACGAGGAGTTTCACCAGTCTCTTCAGTGGATGAAGGACAACGACATAGAAGACATGCTGGACCTCACCTTCACCGTCAATGAAGAAGTCTTTGGACAGGTTAGACTCTGAGTGTGTGTGTGTGTGTGTGTGTGTGTGTGTGTGTGTGTGTATT
Organism: Maccullochella peelii; assembly: GCA_002120245.1. Lineage (NCBI taxonomy): Eukaryota > Metazoa > Chordata > Actinopteri > Centrarchiformes > Percichthyidae > Maccullochella > Maccullochella peelii. The sequence continues at coordinate 46,667 of LKNJ01002864.1, read as the reverse complement.
TCCAAAATGTGTTTTATGTAGCAAGGCATAGAGAAACAGGAAGGACTGTAAAACAAAGTCCTCTGTTTTGATGGAAAAGATCAGCAAAAGATCAATTTAGTTTGTGTGTGTGTGTGTGTGTGTGTGTGTGTGTGTGTGTTCCCATAGATAACAGAAAGGGAGCTGAAGCCCGGAGGAGCCAACATCCCTGTCTCGGAGAAGAACAAGAAGGAATACATTGAGCGGATGGTGAAGTGGAGGATAGAGAGAGGAGTGGTGCAGCAGACTGAAAGCCTAGTCAGAGGTTTCTACGAGGTGTGGCTTAGTGTGACAGAACTCTAATCTAACTTTCACATGTTATATATATATATATACTATATATATATATATAACATAACTTTATTCAATTATTAAGTTCCTGATACTTTGACATCTTCATGCTTTTTCCAAACTATTGAATTTCTCTATCAAAATGTGCTGTAGAAAATGTGACACTCAGTGGCGTATGATATTGTGTGTGTGTGTGTGTGTGTGTGTGTGTGTTTTGCAGGTGGTGGATGCCAGGCTGGTGTCGGTGTTTGATGCCAGGGAGCTGGAGCTGGTGATCGCCGGCACAGCTGAGATTGACTTATCAGACTGGAGGAACAACACAGAGTACAGAGGAGGTATGGATGGACCGTTTACCAGACTACTATTTATTTTAAACCTTATTTTGTTTACTGTGTGTTTCTGCAGTAACAAGGAGGTCAAGGGAAAATATTTCCTCATGCAAACATTTAGCTCAAGTACAGCCTCACAGAGCCGCTAGTAAGGCTGTAGGCTATTAGTCTTGTCTATTTAGTGAGAAACTACAAACCAAGTAAAGTTATTTCTGTTCGCTTCACTTAATGTTCACCATCACCATCTCTCTTTATCCTCTTTTTTTCCACTTGCTTGTTTTCTAACAAGGTAGTGAGGTTTTTATTTGTGTTTTGCAAGGAGAGAGAGAGAGAGAACGCCTAAACCAAAACATGCATGATTTGTGAACAGGCATGTGAACCCACCAATGGGCCGAGTCCTGTACGGGGGCTGGAAGGATCTGTGATTATACCTTCTACTGCAAAAAGGAAACAAAAAGATTCGCAGCCATTGTGTACTTCCTTCTATGCACCCCTTCAGACCATCCAGATCATTCGTCAGCCAGATTGGTACTCTGATACTGATACTGCTCCTGTAAACAAATACATACGTAAACCACTGTAAGAGTCCAGTTTTCCTGTGTGTTTGTGTTGCCCCCAGCACATATATCCTTGTTTGGAGTTTGGGATTATTTGTCTTGTCGTCAACATATTCTGTTTTTCCAGGTTCTTGTCTCCGTTGTGTACTTTGCTGCTGCAATGGCCTCCTTTCCCCTCTGACTCATTGGGAGTCTCATGTAATCATAGATGCCAGATCTCAAACAGCTCTGAGTTCAAATTTAAATAGAAATGTTTCTGGCTGAAGGCTCGACTGAGCTTGGTTACCTCGGGGTCGAGCTCTTGCAATTCATGATCCTATTGCCATAGTTCCATGACGTGACGTGTTATGTTTAGGTTACCATGACAACCATATTGTGATCCGGTGGTTCTGGGCAGCCGTGGAGAGGTTCAACAATGAACAGAGACTACGGCTCCTGCAGGTAGGCATGTGTGTGTGATAGAGAGACAGAAAGAGGGTTAATTATTCAACTTTTGAGGTAAAGTTGAACTGTGATATTTGCCACCTCTGTCTTCTTATTGTCTTTTTTCCTTTTTTTTGTCCTCCCCCCCCCTGTCTTCCTCTTCTGCTCTCCCTCCTTCCCCTCTGCCTCTTAAGTTTGTGACCGGGACATCCAGTATTCCCTATGAGGGCTTTGCTTCTCTGCGAGGCAGCAATGGGCCCCGAAGGTTCTGTGTGGAGAAGTGGGGGAAGGTCTCCTCGCTGCCCAGGTAAACACAGGGAGCACAAATCTCATCATGGTTTGACTTTGGGTTACAATTTCATGCTGTCACCATTTTTAGTGTGATTTTGGAGTCCAATTAATATGAAAATTCTCAAAAATTGGAACAATTTAGTGAAAGAATATTTCCAGATGTGGCTAGTGTAGCCAAACCTGTACTCAAGTAAAAGTACTGTTACTTTGTAAAAAACAAGAACTCAAATAGAAGTAAAAGTAGTCATAAAAATAATTACTTGAGTAAGATTACAAAAGTACATAGATTAGTACAAGTATTTTAATGAGTAACAACGGAACAGTCAGTCATTTATATACATGTTCTGTATATGATCAAATCAGTCAACGTGTCAAAACGACAATTTGTGGTTTTATGGGAGGCTATGTGCTGGACTATTTCCACAAACAAGACGAGTTAGTTAGTGAGCTTTAGAGATGCTGGTAGGTCATTTCTGTTACCTTTGGACAGAGCCAAGCTGGCTGTTTCCCCATTTCCAGTCTTTACGCTTAGCTAACCGACTGCTGGCTCAAACTTCATATTTACCATACAGACACCAAAATGTATCGATCTCTCTGCAAGAAAGCAAATAAGCGTATTTCCTAAAATGTCGAACTATCAAATGACTCATTTAGGGGGCATTCCATCAGAAATCTCTGTAAATAATACTATAAAGAGTCGGTCTATGAAAAGTGCCCTGAGATAACTTCTGTTATGCTTTGGCGCTTTATAAATAAAGCAGAATTAAAATCAATCTCTTTCTGACTTCCCCCCTTTTGATTTGAATTTTTTTACTACGTGTTATGTGAGAGTTTTAGTGCTAATTAGAAGATAATGATTTGACTTTTTATTATGAATTGTCTATTAAATACCTTTTGTTATTTGTGCATGTGTGTGTATATATATATATATACACATACACACACGTGTACACTTTAGTAAAACGCGTGTGCGACTTATATAAGGCATGCAAGCATATAAAGAAATGATGTCCATGTCACCTCCCAGCCTCTGTGTGTGTGTGTATACATATATACATACAGTATATACGTGTGTGTGTGTGTGTGTGTGTGTGTGTATGTATGTATAATACATATACACCTGTATTTACACCTTTACCTGAGGAAGGAACCATCTGTCATTAAAACGTTGTCAGTCATGTCCACATAAAATATAAGTAGTCTGTTGTTTTAATTAGTTCTCTGTTTATATATAATTTATTTATATTCTATTCATATTATCTCACTGTCTTTATCAGGCTACATGAAAGACCATGCCTAATTTAATGTTCAGTACCATCGCACAGACACCATTAGCAGTGTGGCTTTGATATTTACATTATGACAAACGCAACATTTCAATACATTACACTTCAAGTCTTTTGTTTTCTTCTGTTTTACACATGTTACTACAGTAATTGTGTGTTGGGCTCTGAGTGCGGGTGACCTACACTCAATACGGTGCCTGAACGCATCCTGTGTAGACACCAATGGATCACTAAAGCATAACCGGTGTCCAATATCACTTGTGGTCTCTCTCCAGAGCTCATACCTGTTTCAACCGGCTGGATCTGCCACCGTACCCGTCCTTCTCAATGCTGTATGAGAAGATGCTGACCGCGGTGGAGGAGACCAGCACCTTTGGGCTGGAATGAGACCCTTCCATCTACCCTCCGTCTAGCCCTCAAGGACTTCTGGTGGTAGTGAAGAGAGGTAGTCATGACAAAAGCTGGACAAGGGTTCAAAAAGCTCCAAAAGTCCAATTTATGGTTTGTGTTTAATTTATAATGGGCTATATTTTATAACAGGGGCTGTTAAGACCTTTGAACCATGAAGCTGGACTCTTCTACACTTTTGAAATGTCCCATGTACAGAGGTAAACGCTTATTTCGCACCTACTTAGTAACACACGCTTTCACCTGTGTGATGTGATGAATGAAGACCCACACTGCCTTTGGGACCAGACTTATAACTGCCAGGATTTGACCAATCAGATGGGGTTTTGTTTTTTTTCCACTTTCTCTTTGATACCAGGAGGTTTAAGATGTACACATCAAAGAAGAAGCAACCACTGCCTTCACTGCAAAAGCTGAGTGGACTCAGCCTCTTTTATTCTGGTTTGGATGGGCCACAAAGGATTTTAAGGCCTGTCCAGAACTGTGAGCTTCAGTGACACCCTCATAGTAGTACAGTGTCTCCTTGTGGCCTGTTGTAGTAACTGCACTCGTGTAGATTGTTGTTTCTCAAAGCCTTCCCGAGGACCGCCGGAGGTAACTTTTGGTAAAGTTTGTGGGATTTTCCAGTGAACTTCTACAGTTGATTTTGGCATCCAGACAGAAGCTTTGGTATTGTTATTACAGTATTTTCATCTACCAGAAAAAGTGATTTTCTATGATGTGGCAGTGACATGTTGTGATTTGAATGTAAGTAACTTTATGATGTAGATTATGTGGGGAGGGATTTTGTACCAGATCTGGATCAATTGGCAAGAAATATTTACTTACATGAGTTAATTATATGGTGATGAGTAAAATAAGTTACAGTATGTAACCATATCCATTTACTTTGATTGTATTTGATTGATTTGAAACTAGCTTTGATCCAGGTCTATTTTCTAAAGTTTGTAATCTATACTCTAGAGGTGTAGATTGAAAGAAAATTGTATATCCAAATAGACAAAGTAAATTAAATGTCCTCACAACAGTGGCGGATCTAGAACATTTTACATGGGGTGGCATGGGAGGGCAAAGGGTGGGGGTCCCCACATTAAAATACATGCTACGTCTGCAGGTAAATATCTAAGGGATATGCACTTTTCGCACAGTGAATGATATTTAGAGAGACCAATCTCATCACGGCTAAAATATTTCCAGTTTGACTGTCAGGAATCTGGCCTGTCTGTGTGCAGACCCGTGCTCAGATGAACAGATAGTCAACAGTCAGCGGAAGAACGCTTTTGAATATATTCATTTGTTAATTCAATTAAAAGAATCAATCCTCTGTCGCTGCAGTTTTAAGGCTATAGTCCCCAGCAAACCTTTACCAAAATCCACTCTTTAAGAATGAACTTTCAGACTAAACATTCCCTAAATGTTAGAGCTTCAAATGTAACACCATTAGCTTAACATTGTAATGGCGCACCTACAGCTCTTTGATATGAACTATGGTTTGAGACTGTGTAATCAAAATTTACTATATAATTTACTATATAGTGCAGTGTGTTTACTGTCCGCAAGTTTATTTTAGTTTGAAATGTATGAGTGTGAAATGTATGCAGTATAGTATATAGTGCCCTCAAAATTCCAGCAATGGAAAGAAAAAAGCAGCGTCCATAGCATGTACACAACTCTCTGCAAACAGTCCCACAATAAAATGCGTCATTTTATAGATGCTAAAATTAAAGGTGTGTGACTCTGAATGATCACGCAAAGGGACGATGATTAATAGGTGTTGGAAATCTCAATTTACTGCTCACTAAACTACTGAGTGTATATTATATAGGGACTAGTGAATGAGTCAACGATGGTTTGGGGATTTCAGACACAAACTTGTTTTTTGAATGACCTCACTTCATCTTAAGACATGATTTGAAGAAATCATTTACTAAGAGTCTACAGCCATGCTAGCAGCTCTTTGAGGCTGTACTTAGGCACAGAGGTGCTTTGAGCTTACTGCTAGCAGGTATACCATTTACCATGTTCACCATCCTAGTTTAGCGTGTTAGCATGCTAACATTAGTTCATTAGCATTAAACACAAAGTACAGCTGAGGCATCATTTTTTGCAGGTATTTGGTCGTAAACCAAAGTATTGGACAAATTGAATTAAATTGTTTGACCTGATGACGGCGCTAGATGGAAAGTCAGAGGATCACCAAAGTTATTAGATTCATCCTGAGGGGAACATGAATGTCTGAACTAAATTTTATGGCAATCCATCCAATAGTGTTTGAGATATTTTAGTCTGGACCAAAGTGCTTAACCCACAAATATTGACATCTCTAGAGCTACGTCAGTAGCATAGATAAAAATTAAGGGATGTCAGTCGCAGCAAGCAATGTAAATTTTTAGCTAATGCTGCAATAATAGACATGTTCTGATTATTGAGCGTTATCAATTATGGATTTTCTCTGTATTTGTTGCCAGTTTCAGTGCTTTGGACAGCTTAGGGACATAGTGGTTTTAGGAGCTGAAAGGCTGGGGGAACAAACTCCATAGTAGGGCTGGTAGCGCCCCATGCCTCCCTCTAGATCCGCCCCTGTCACGCACACCCAAATCAGAACAGAAAAATTTCAGCGACTACTGCTGGCATTATGTACTCATAGAAGAGGACCCTGAGAGATTGAATAATATATCAACTGGCATAAAAATGTCTCAGCATATTCGCTGTTGCTCATTAGAATAATGCAATTTCTTTTTATTGTTATTGGCTTGTTATTCACCTTACACGCTATGACTAGAAGCTCCAAATGATGGAGAGTTTTCTCTTTTCTTTGCTCTTTCTACAGTTGTGATGTTGACCACATCAGCTGTACGGCTGAATTTGATTACACATGCTGTATGTAAACTCTGCAAAATCTCCCTTTTCTCACCTGAAGAGTTGAACTCTGACACTGTTTAATAGTTCCGCTAGATTTGCACTCTGTCATCATTTCAATATTGAATGAATTGTATCAACTCAATGTTAATGTTTATGTTAATTTAATCAGGTTGTTTAGTGGAATTCACATGCAGAACTCAAAGCAGGCACACAGTAAACAGAAAAAGCATAACAGCAAAAGCATGAACATTTTGTATAAAATCCATTTTGAAGGAGCTTGCAGTGAATCTTCTCTTTTGTACATGTAGATAGACGTACATGTAGTTACTGTCCTCCTCACTCACATTTCCCCCTGCACTATGAATGTAAGCACGCCTTGAACTGCCACATTGAAATACAGCTCTCCAGTGCAGGCCTACAACACCTAAAAGTCAACCGCTGAGCTAACACAAACCCTTCTGAATGCCTCATTTTATACACACGGTAAAATCCAGAACATATGGAAGCCCATTTCCACCAAGAAAAATGAAAAAGAATGCATGAAAAGATAGGCCTAATAAAAATAGAAATGTTCACGGTAAGTCGAAATTTGACATACTAAGTCAGAATTATGAGATACTTAAACCGTCTTTACATAGTATTTCATAATTCTGACATAGTAAGTCAAAATTTAGACTTGGTCGAAATTCACTATCCCATACTTTTGACTTAGTAAATCTAAATTACTATCTCATAATTACTGTCTCTTAATTTTAACACTATCTCATAATTTTGACTTACTGTTTCATACTTAGTAGCATCTTAGCATAAGACTGTCATCATGAGTATTTTTAGTTTCATCTTGCATACCTCAGCTATTATTTTCTTTTCCTGACATAAATGGGCTTCCATAAGACCAAAGTTACTACAGACTGCTACAGACTCCTTTTATATGTGTGTTAATGGGACAAAAAGCAACTTTAAAACCTAAACAGCGCATTTTATGCAAAGTGAGGGAGGGCACATTTCAAACTGATCATGTTGTTTTCAATTTTTTAAACAGATTTTGATAAAGTTCTGGACCTACTGTTTTCCTTGTTTACACAGAATGGACTCTAATCCAGAATACAAACTAAAAAATGTTCTGTATGACGTTAACACTTGGGTAGGAACTTATAGTAGATTTTCATGTGCGAATTCAGTTTAATTCAAATGAGATCAAATAATTCCATTCTCATAATAAAAATGATATATTATTTCCCTTACTGAATGCACTGCCCTCTGTCTATCTAACCAGAATGTACCAAAGTTATGAGCCTCACATCTAAGAACCACTTTTTCTGTACAGTCCACCTCACTTTTAAATATGAATGTTTGTCAGCACTCTTCTCCTAAAATAAAATGTCATCTCTCTATGCAAGCTTTTTCTTCTTCTTTCTGTGTCACTTTGACTGTAATTGAACAAACGGAGCAGGATAATAAATGGAAATAAATATTTGTGTCCTGTCTTTCTCTATTAGGACAAAAAACAGAAATTCATGTTATTTGTATAAGTGTAATGGTTATTTTGTTGCTGTTCTAGCATGACATGATATGTAGTGTACAACAGCCTGTGTGCCATAGGATAATTGTCTTGAATCAAAGCTTACTGTTGACTTAAAAAAACAAGGTAAGCATTACTTAAATCTGACAGATGTATGGAGGACGAGAATTGACAAAGTGTCAAATAAATGCAGAAATTAATACAGAAATAAATAAATAAATGCAGAAATGAATGGAGAAATAAACAAATAAGTTAAAGTTGGTAATTATACAGGACACAAATAAATGTCTTAAATTTATTTCTACATTTTTGTATACCTACATTTATTTATTTTTGTGTCTGTAGGTAGGAGGTCCTAACCTCAGTCTAAAGCAGGATTGGTCAACTGAGCAAGCCAGGCAGAAGCAAACAATTCCTAGCAAATCGTCCCCGTACAAGATATATGCTAGCTACGCTAACCTTGAGTGAGTGACCTAGCTAACTAGGTACATAACGTTGCACCGGGAACCAGAAATGTACCAAGTTCAACATAGACTGTTCAGGGTGTACCACGCGCAACTCCTGGCCTTGCCCACAAAAAGCTGTTGTAAATGGCACAATCAGGATGGAATATACTGTGGCTCCCATTTTAACTTAAATCTTGGGCATACATAACTTCTAAAACAGACTAATGAGTCACGATCAAAAAACGTGTGACCATTTAACACACTTTATGTTGGTCTCAACTTAGTGTACTGTAGGAAGTTAGTTTTATTTTATTTTGCTTGGAAAAATACAGCTGAGCAAAGATGCATGCTTTTAAGATTTTATTGTGTTTTTAACTGGGTCACATAAAGTATCTCATAGTACAGGTGGAGTCTTACTTGTTGCAGCCGTCCCAGTTGCAGCAGTTGACCTTCAGACCCTGAGTGAGTGCCAGCTTCAGACACTCGATCATCTTGAAGCAGGACTTGTGGAAAGTGTTCTCTGTGGAGGAAATGTATGACAAATTGCATTTTATTCTTCCTTTTAGAATGGCTCTAACACACAGGTGTGTGTTTAAATGGCTTTTCAGCTTTTACCTCCTTCTAGACGAGGTCATATACCACACTGGGTTCCTTTCATCAGTCTTTAAGAAAAACTGAAACGCTTGGCTTTTCTGTTCATATTGTAAGTTTACATGGTTTGGGGTTATTTTACTTGCTAGTAAAATGTGTGTTGTTTTTTACATCAGTATCACAACTCACATGATCATGTGATAGTCCACCTATGCCTCAAGGGAAGAGCAGTTTGTGTAGCTTGTTTCAACTTTTCAGGCAAGCAAACCAGGTCTAGCACGACTGAATTTGGATTGGTCATTTCTACATTTTTGTTTCATCACTATAGAATGTATTACTGTCATATGGCAATAACAATACACTTTATCTGTATAGAACTCTTCTTAACAAAGTTACTAAGTGATTTACAGGGAAAAGAATAAAAGCAAGAAAAAAAGCAAAGTATTTGACATCTGTACATTTCATATTATCTTTAAATAATATTTTATATTTCATAAAGTTGCTTGTTTACTGTCGCAGTTTTAAGCCAAAATGTTGTAAAACTGATTTAAAATGAATTGTAATGCCAGTGGAAATGCTTTCTTTTGGTTCATGTTCATGATTGACAGGGGGCGCTTCCTAAGCTACCTGAGAAGAATGATAGGCCCACAGTACTCACCATAAGCGGAGGGGTAGGTAACTTTGGCCCACGTGTCCATCTATGGCATCAGATGCTCTATGCACAGCTAAGATGATCATTAGCAAAATTCCTTCAATAAGTCATTATTTACTGTAGGTGACGGCCACCAGGAGCAGGAGAGCAATAGCAAAGACCTTCATTTTCTATTCTGCTGACGTCTGCAGGGGAAATAATAATATAATATAATAATAAAATAAATAGCTAAATGAAGAGACTAACCTTCCATATCCTGTCAGTTGTAGTTTGTGATTTTATTTCTTTAAATTGTTATTTTACATGTAAAGTCAGACAGTCAACGTCAACAGTGTGAGCGACACTTTCAATTCAATTCAGTTTTCTTTATATAGCGCCATATCATAACAACGTTATCTCAGGGCACTTTGTCATAAAGAGCAGGTCACTTACCTTCTAAACCTGTGCAAGTTGCTGTGCACCTCTCCTCCACCTGCTCTCTCCTTTTATACCACTTCGTCAGCCTGGCACATCACTGATAAATGGTCCCTGCTGTGGGAAAGGGCCCATATTTCTGGAAATATTTCAAGCAGAATTTGTTTCTTTCCAAATGGAGCTTTGTGGAGGAAGATTCAAATGAAGCAAAACAGTCCATAGAAGTCTCAAACTGACAGCTTCTTTCTGTTATTAGTATTACAGTGTTTAATATAACTGTCCTTTGTCAAGAATATAAGTTGCAAGATAATCAGATTTGGAGATATCTCCAAATTCACAGTCTTCTCGTGCAGAGCCTACATTTGGCATGAATGTTGCCCCTCCGTGAAGTGTCCAGATATTGTCCTGTGTTTTTTAAATTGGTGGTTTGAGGTCATATAGGGAAAAGATTTGAATGTTGCATTTACAGATAATAAATGATCCAACTTGAAGAAAATTGTGTCAAGGGACATAAAGACTAGACTTACTCACATTAAGATAATTAACCAGTTCTACTGGACTGCAAAACGTTCATTTAGGCTGATACATAAACTTAACATTTATGCTAAAGTTTCCATATCAGCTGTTCTGATATGCTTCTTACACTTAACATTTTTATTTTATTTGACATTTTTATTGATACAAATGTCCTTTATGTCAAAAGCATAATACCATTGTTGTGTTCATTATTATGAGGATATTTCAATTTAATTGTTTCTCCTTTTCTCTGTTGTTATCTGCTTATTGGTTTCTTTGTTTCTGTGAGTGGAGGCAGCCATCACTTTATCACAGCAGCATTAGTGGTGCAGGTTGCAAAGAATTAAAGTGGTACATAATCAGGCTAGAAACTGAGCCTGACTCATCAACATGACCTCAGTGAGCTGTGAACCTGAGAGTAAAATGCTGAACTGAAGGTGAACTGTAAAAATTAGGGCTCACTACTGAACGTGGACTCCTCTGCTGTGAGACTTAAATGCTGTAAGAATCAACTTGACTCAAGGCTGAAAGCAAAAACTCAGCAAATTGTTTTCTGTTGAGGAAAGGGAACGGGTTTTGTGATGGTGCCTTGATGCGCACATGAGTGCAGGCGATTGCTCCAATAGTGTTAGGTAGTCCAGCGATGGAATAAAAATCCCTTGTTATCTGGGTCTGCTGAGCAGTGGTATGGAAACTGCATGTACTGTGGTGTTCTGGATGATACCCTGGAGAACTTTGGGGAGTGCACGACTAACAGTGGACTGGCATATGCCTGTGTGTGTGTGTGCAGGCATACTGGTCTCATTTTGTTGTCATTTAGGCTAGACCTAGTCATATTTAATAAGTTTAAACATTTAAATGTATTAAATGAATAATAGTAATTCCATAAAGCAAAGTGCTTTTTCATCATCATCGTTATTAATATTTCACAACACAAAAGGCAAGTTGGCTTATGTGCCTAAGGGCTTACGTGTGGTCTACGGCACAAGAGTCGGTCTAGACCTGCTCTATATGAAAAAGTGCCCTGAGATAACTTTGTTATGATATGGCGCTATATAAATAAACGGAATTCATGTTAAACAATACTCTGTGTCTGATTAACGAAATGAAAGACTTTAGGAGTTTATGCTTTGAATTGTGTTGTTTATATTTTTGTGTTTTATCTGTTGGATATGGATTTTTGTTTCGTATAGGTTTGTTACTTTGGTTTTGAGGGATGTTTATATTATTTTTTGAGAAATGGAAGTGCACCGACTTCTGAATCTTTGCAAATATGTAGTAAATTTTGAAAACTTGGCTAATAAAAGATTTTTTTAAAAAAAGAAAAAGCATGCCTGATCTTGGAAGCTAAGCAGGGTCAGGCCTGGTTAGTACTTGGATGGGAGACCGCCTTGGAACACCAGGTGCTGTAAGCTTTTTCACTTCTCTTTAAGAAACAGCAGAGGGCACTGCTGCTTCTTCAGAGGTGACAGCTTTGAAAAACAGAGCAGCTTGTCTCTGGACTTTTGAATTTATCATTTGTAATTATATATGAATAATTTCAATGTCCATCCATCCATTATCTATACCGCTTATCCAGTCAGAGGGTCGCGGGGGGGGGGGGGGGGGGCTGGAGCCAATCCCAGCTGACATTGGGCGAGAAGCAATTTTACAGGAGATACCAGCTGATACACACTTGTTGGTCAACTTGTTTGTACATTGAATATATAAAGGACTCACAGTGCTCCATGCTGATTGACAGTATTGATATGAATAAATCGCAGACACATGAACGTAGATGGTCAAATCTTTATTTAATGGTAACTCAATAATGTTAATTACTTTTTTTTTTTTACCCAAGATAAATGAACTTAAAATACCAGTAGTAAAAAAGTAGCTAAACTGATAGCCTCATGCAACCTCCAATCCTCTAATGCGGGACAGATGAGCCATCCGACTTGCTGGCAGTGCGTCATGTGCTTCACAGTGCTGCTTCCACAAGCTTACATTCCGTCTCCCTGAATGAAGAAAAACATGGCACAAACATTTCTTCAAGCTTCACAACTAAAACATGTAGCAACTAAAAATAATGTAATGAAATCACCTTTTTTGCACCATCTAATTATAACCAGCATTATTACATTCTACAGGATGTATCTGTTAATAAGCATAACAGTTTGAAGCTGCTGTATCTACCAAAAACAGCTTTTAGTTCATTTTCAACTCATTTAAAGTGGCATTTTAATTTCTGTTTGTACTAGTACATGATCTGATCCATTATAAGTTGCTATCACTAGCCCCCCCAAAAAACACAGCTTCTTCAAGCCAAGACAGCAGACAATACTGGCCACAAAAAAAAGAGCCATTTTAATACACACGCTGTGTGTTCTCATTCATATCACAAACAGGGCCAATTGAAGATAAAGACTAGTATCAGGGTTTTCTTGTGCATATGGAACATGTTCTAGTGGTGAACTTGTTTGAGGGAGTGGTTCTGTACCGTGGAGTGATAAGATGGCAGGGTCCAGTTGTTTTGACTATTGTGTTTCTGCCTTTTTAAACTATGCTGACAGTTTCATTGTTTGTTTAACTAGCAGGAAATATCACAGCCTTTTCAAAACATGTTCCAAACTCTACAAGTGATTAACACCAGTATGATATCTGTGATGGGGGGCGCTACTCCTACTCTCTGTGCACCGTGGATGTATTAAGTCCCAATTTAGAATGTAGTAAACGGCACCATGTAAACACAATAGAAACTGAAAAAAGAAAAGCCTTAAACTAGATTTGAAATTAGGGCCCCTCTACAATTCAGGGCCTCAAGATTATGCATTAATGCAGGTGTTGCCTTACAGCCCTGATCATTGTGCATTAGTGGTGCATACAGTATTAACAAACACATTTTGCCGCTAATTAACCACAGACTAATTGCCTTTGGGGCACCGGGGCAGTTGCTTGTTTTCCCGGTTGGCAATCATTTTATTCAGTCCATGACTCATAACCACTAAGGCACCAAAGAAATGGATTTTTGTCAACTAAAATGTCAAAGTGAATGTTAAGGGGCTGATCTTTCCACCTTTTTTGTTGAGGTGACAGTCAAGTGTCGGTGTAAAACTTTGTTAAGATTTAGCATGAAATTAATAAAGCAACACACTGGGAGATTACAGCTATAAGTCCAGAAAAGCTCATTGCAATGACATATACATTTATCACCAGACACACACATCTGTTAGCACTGGGGTTTCCTAAGAAACCTTCAGAGGTGTGTTTTCACTCCACATACATATTTCCTGTGTAAGTGTTATACAGGCTAACAGTCTGTATGAATACAAGACATGAACTGTGGGTAACACACTAATCACCTTAAAACATACAAACACTCTTATCAAATGGGGACCCACCAGAAGAGGCCAGTAAGCGCACTGGGCCCCAAGTTATAGGTGGAATAACAGTGCTTCAGTTGTATTTCCCCACAATTTGACACACTTTTCTTTTGGAATACTATTTAGCCCAAGAATGAACTAAAAAAGGTTAGCCCTGTTTAGTTCTGTCTTTTTTTCCCACTGACAAGGTACCATGGTTGGTGTAGCTGAAGCCCTCAGATTAGAAGGGCTGGGTGTGTGCATGTTCTACACTCAAAAGTAAAAAGCCTTGTAAAGACACAGTAATTTAGCTCCATTAAATGTCAAATAGCAACAGTTCTTTGCTACACTACGACAAAAACACAGACAGAGTACCAAAAGTAAATAACACACTTAGAAGTCATTACAGGAACAACACTGTGGGTGCATACTCCTCATTTTCATACCTTGTAAGCAGTAAACAGCAGGGGCTCGCCTGTGAAACATGAGTAAGGCGAGCTTTGACTTGACTACATGTCCACCACAAAACGGCTGCAAAGGTGAAGCTGTGACATCGAACAGTAGTGAAGAGTGAGCGCCAACATGACCTCTTCGGTAATGACCACGCAACCGAAGGAGATGTGAAAAAGCACATGCCAGCGGTGTGTAAACTCGACAGCTGACTGACGAACATATGGAGCACCCCAGCAAAACTCAAGAGCGTGGAAGTTATGTTTGAAATAAATTCATTCAAAAGTCGTTTCCCTCTTCAGTCTGTCAGTGAAGTCCCAAACTCTACATGAGGAAAACGCAAACATGACTCGTCAGAATGATGCTGCATTCATGTCATGTGGGAATAACTAACATCCAAATCACTTTGATGGTCTTTTACAGACTTTATTTGCACCTGACCAGCTTCATCTCATAAACACACAAACTTAGTCATGGTACATTTCAGGTCTTTTTGTAAAATATCACAAACCAAAAATCCAACAAAGTCTCCTGCTATTGTACTTAAGTACTATGATCAAAACATTAGTATACATCATTTCCTACACTTCAGTTCCATCTCTAAACCTCAAATTCACAATCCGTACACAGTATCTGATGGCTAAACTGAATAGTATTTTCCACTAGGAAGTTCATATCTCCTGTCTTTCCCACAGGACACAGGACATGAATGCAGCATTTGACACTATGTTTTCCCTCTCCGTCTAATGAAATGCTCATCTACAGGGCATTACTCAGGCGCCTTCCCAAAGTCCCCAAACCTTCTTCAAAGCTCTGAGAGCGTGTTCAGCTCTTGAACAATCACTTCAGGATGAAATGTTACAGCTGTCCCCCATGGTTGTTGCTCACTGCTCGACTCCAGGCGTATAGTCGGGACGTCGTGTCTGGATGATCTTCGGTCGCGGGGGGCGGGGCTTGTCGTCTTGGTCGCTGTCATCGACGGCCGAGCTGTCGTCGCGCTCGTCCTCACAGACATGGACGACCACGCTGGGGGTGGTGGGTGTGGCAGTGTGGAGCTCGTACTTGTCCCCTGGGAATCACACATAGAAGAAGTACCGTCACAATGCAGGACTTTTCAGATGTAGGCCAGCAGGTAGAAAGTCACTGAGATTAAAAGTTAGCTTTTAAGTGCATTAAAATTCAGAGAATGATGTTACTGCGCCCAGTCCTTAGTATTAGGAATAAGTGAAGTGAACTGAAACGCCACAGGTTTAGGAGTGACGAGCAGATGACTGCGGTACAGTCACAAAGGCAAGAGGGCACACACTTTAAACGACTGATTAAAAAGATACAAGGTTACTTTGTTTGTCTTATACAAGCGCTAACACAATACTGCATATACTGTTAGGATTCACAACAACCAAACTATGGCTACTTTTATGCCACTGGGAAAGGTCAATCAAAACAATGACTATCCCCAAAAGGATTCTGATAGCGGTGTCATGTGTTACTATGTTAGCCACATCTAGCAACCACACACAGGCAGAGAGAGGAAGTTGTAGTTTTTGATGTCTGTTGGACTACATCATTGTGAACACAATCTTGGGTGGTCTGGACTGGTTGCCTTGGAGATAGAGCAAGTGCTGATGGATTGTGCACCATGTTTTGATCAATACTCCTACCATTAAAGAAGTGGAAATAAAGGTAAAACAAAGTGGAGTAATCCATTAATCATGCTCTATTCAAGAAAGTCTTGGCCGGATGCTGACTCTTCTAACTTCTTCTTCAGCGCAGCTTTGACTTTGTAACTGACAGCTGCATGAATCGCAGGCTGTGCACTTTACAATCCTCTCGGACATTATCAGACCTACACAGAGACAGATGGAGTGCATCTTGTAAAACTGGAGGATGTTGTGTGTTATATTGTGTACCTGGTCCTAGCTTTGAGATGGCACACAGCAGGTCATAGTTGACGACTGGTGTGGCGTCCAGAGACTGTTCCCAGCCGACTGGAGGGGAGGCAGGGGGCGAGATCAGGAACTGCTTCTCTGGCTTTGGTGGCTCCAGCCGAGGACTCCCTATGTGGACAGACTGCGGACAAAAGGGCAGAGGCGAGTCTTGGTGACAGTTGAATAGAAAAAGTAGTTTGATTGAAAGCACACTAAGCAACTTTGAATGTAGGTGGCTCAAAAATATGGAGTCCCAAAGTGTTCAATATTAAATACATAAAAAGACATTATGAAATAAATAATAAAATGAATAGGTTGTGTAAAATGTATAAATGAACCAATTGATAATTTGAAAAACAATTTAGAAATCTTTTAAAACTCAAGTCATTATTGGTGCTAGAAGCATTCACAACCTATGTTATTATGAAATGTTATTTCTCCACTTAATTTTGTAATTCATTTTCATTATATACATTTTTATTTTAAACCACCAATTTTTCAAAAGTCTGATTTGATGTCACTTTTCATGACAGCAATGCTGTCACCAGTCAGCACTCCCTCAGCTTTCAGCCAATTACAGGCCCCCTGCCTCTCTTCACAGGCTCAACAACTGCTAGCCAATTTAGCCCGTTAGCACCTGCTAGCTAAGGCAACAACAATGCTAAAGTAAAATCAAACAACTAAAAGCTGCTGCTGTACAGCCAGACACAGTGACTTAACTCTTTTATTTAGCTTAACAAGTGTACACATGCTACCTACCTAGCTGGTTAATAGCTAGGCCGGCTTGGGAGCTTGGATTATTACTCAGCATGCAACTGAAGAGCCAGTGTTAGCAGTGTTAGCTAGCTGCTGTTGTAGAATAAAATTAGTTTTCAATAATTCCTTAAATTATTTCAGAAATTATTGGTTAATTTATACATTTCACACTATCTATTCATGTGATTATTTCTTTCTTTTTGTCAATTAAACACTTTGGGTGCTTTGCTCCATAGAAAATGGCAGCCAGAGGTGACACCCAGAAATTTTGTAAGGTACATAAAGAGTCGGTCTTGACCTGCTCTATATGAAAAAGTGCCCCGAGATAACTTTGTTATGATATGGCACTATACATATATATAAAACGGAATTGAATTGAATTAAGGTGATGTTAGTAAACTGCCAAGTTTACACTTGTCTGTAATTCCGTATATTAAAAAAACAGCAAAGGCACAAGAGAGATTCAAATGTCTGACTGAAGTCAGTTGGCTTTTTTGGACCAATGCAGCAAGTGGAAAAAAGAAGACTTTCAAAGCCTGTACCTGGGCGAAGTACAGTCTCATCTCTTTGCCGTTGAAGTCAGTCTTGTGGAGTCGGAGTCTTGCCTCAGCTGCAGCCAGAGCATCGCTGAAACTGATCCTGACCCGTCGGAAAGACTTGAAGTACTGGAACTGCACCTCTGGGTCGAATGAACGGAACAACGCCTCAAAAGTGGCCTGGAAAGATAGAGGGAGAGGGGTGAGAACAGGGGGGAGGAGAATAAAATGATGATTGAAAACCAGCTTCTGCACCATCTCCTCCAGTTCCACTCAATTTGTTTCCTTCAGCTCTTCTTATCTAAAAATACTAAACACTGTGAGCCAGAGGCAGCCATGAATACAGTTCTAAGACTTGAAGTTGCTATGAATAAAATGTATAAAAATAGCCTCTATTACCAGACACTAGATCTGTCCCTCCTCTTCGCTCAAGAGAGCCTGCAGTCTGTGTGTCTGACTGTGTGTGTGTGTGTGTTTCTTGCGTCAGAGAGGGAGAGCTATGGCCTCGATTTTATGACCAATAATTGCTATAGAAGCTAATTAAGAGAGAAAAATGGACTAGACGACTGACCTTGGCTACCATTTACCATAAGAGGAAATACACACAAACAGCGATGACCGCCACAAGTCCATTAATATAGACACACTTGAGATGGCAGCACCTCTGAAATTATGGATACTACTTAATTACACCCACACCTTAAAGCAGCAGTTATTCAAACACACACACACACTCAGTTGTTTAATGAATCAGTTGTCCTTGTAGAAACCATCTATCAAAAGCAGTTCAAAAACAGATCACTCAAGTCTTCTCAATGTGTGGCTTGTGAGGTCAGTGTGAACACAAGACAAAATGATGAGCTGTTGCAGGCCCGAGCAGACAGCCAACAGTAACATTGCTGGAGTACAAGGTTCTCCACATAATGATCATGTCTGCACAACCCAGCCACACTCTTCACTTCAGCTGCAATGACGCAAAGAGCCTTTGTTGAAACCTGTCATGTCTCATCAAACTAGTTAAAAATATAATGCAGTTGAAAGGACCATTTTGGGAAACATCAGATCAGAAGATGAATCTCTGTATGTGCAGTACACAGAACGGCCTTTCATTTGTATTCTATGGATTTTTACATATTGTTTGTTTTGTTTTTTAAATCAATTATTGATGTGTTAATGATGCTAGAGATTTGACTCTCCTCGTTGCAGCCTGTGGCTCTAGTACTATATGATTCCAAATGTGTTGCTTCATATTGTAAATTTGATGCCTGACTAATGCCCATCACCTAAACGTTGTGTCTCTAATAATCTCAGTGCTGACAGTGTGTGGGAACTTCTACTTTCACGTTTTGGCTTTTAACTTTTAATTGATGGTGTTATTAGTTGACAAATTCCCCTCTATATATTGTTAGTGTAAACCTACATTCTGCTTTTAGAGTATTTGATATAGTGTAACACTGAGGAGATGTTTCTAATATTCTGTCCACCCCATTTCTATCAATGAAACTAAACATTAGAAACGTCTGAGGTGAGGTGTAGGAGCTGAGGACAGTGTAGGAAATAAAAAAAATATTTGGGGGGGGCAACCTTTGCTCCCACTTTCTAAAAAATTAGGGCATTTCCAAAATGGGTTGGAAAGCAGGATGCATGTTATCATTTATCATAATCAGATCATGTATATCTTACAAAATATATGATTAAGATCTCTTTATAATATATTATCAGTGTGTTTTTTTGCCAGATTCGGTTGCGGCGGGCGGAGAAAACAGAACAGACGCCGAAACTCTGCAGAGCACAAGCCGGACATGGAGCTTCGCAGCGCGTCCGCTTCCTTTCTGAACCTGGCGTTATTTGCTGGGGATGGCGTTGGTGACGACCTAGGATTGCTTTCTTCGGTAACAGCTGGAGCTTTTTTAATGAGGTACCGGTCAGTCGCAGCAACTTCTCTGCAGGTGCAGGATCGCCTGGCCTCTGCCAATCAGGTATTGTAACTGTAGTGTGAACAATAGCGCCGTTTGTGTGAGAGTGTGTTAGAGACGGAAATGTAAATTTAATTAATTGAATGAAAATAAAATGATGGTTTAATGTAGTATTAGGATATTGGCCTAAACTGGTAAATATCTATCTTATTTTTTTTCCTGAAATCTTGGGGGCAATTTTTGCCCCTTGATCACGGTTTTTAGGGGCAAATCTAAGATTTCTTGGGGCATTTTTGCCCTTGCCCCCCTCTAATTTCCGACACTGGCTGAGGACATACATATTTGCACACACATCTGTATCATAAATGTATCACAACTAAGTAGGGTAACTAAATATTGTACAACTGATCAATCCTACACCATTCGTCCCTTTAAACGCTTTACTGAACTGATTTTACTGCCACATAAGTATGTATTGTCCTGTTATTCATAGCATTACCCCAAATTTTCTATCAAAAGTTTGAATGGAAACCTGTAGTGTTAGTCCAAATGTTGTTTGTCGATTTATTGTTCAATCTATTATCAAAAATGAAAATGAATATTATAAAAAATATCAAACATTCTTGGGTTCCAACTTCTCAAATGTAGGAATTTGTACACATACATGACACTGTGAATTGTCATGTATGACATTTGAAGGCACCTTGAAATAATTCTACACAATTCTGACATTTACGGACTAAACAGTTAAATTATTAAAAGGGGCATTCCTGTGATTTAGTGTTGCACTTCCAGATTAAAAAAAAAAAAGAATGGTCAAAATGGAGGCATCTGAGGCCTAGATATCCTGACTTTTAGTCAAGCTGGATCCTACATTTCCCATAATGCAACCCAATAGCATCGTTTCATTAAACCCTCCCCCTTCTCCACATCTTTCAAACTCCATGCTCCCAGTTCATAGTGCAGGTGTTTTGTTATAAAACTGTAGTCTCCAAGCCCAAGCCGAGACTACCCTATGACATCATCATGGTTATTTTCTCAAAATTTAGAAAGC
Organism: Maccullochella peelii; assembly: GCA_002120245.1. NCBI lineage: Eukaryota > Metazoa > Chordata > Actinopteri > Centrarchiformes > Percichthyidae > Maccullochella > Maccullochella peelii. Next base: position 26,080 of record LKNJ01002864.1, on the reverse strand, counting down.
TCCTTCTGTACCACACAAGACACTCTACCACCAGTTTAAGAACAATAACAAAATGATAGATGAATCGGTAAACTCAGTTCAAGAAAACATTTTCTTGAAAACTGTTGCCATGGAACTAGTAAAGATTGGTGGCTTCAATCCAAAAAAAGCACCATTAGTAGCAGTCTTCCCAAAATACATGTACAGACCAAAGAGCAGTGTTGCTTTTTAAATACATTTTCAAGGAACCTGGTTTGCAAAAGGAGCAAAAGAAGCAGACCGCTATCTTACCTGTGCCTCAGGACGGTTGAACACTTCCTGGTTGGTCACCGAGGCGACCAGGCAGAAGTGGTTACACTTGGTGGTCTTAATGTGCATGATGGGCGATCCGGGGAGTCGAAACCTTTTCCACCTGATACCTGAGGTTAGGGTGCAACGGGACGCTGAAACAGTCTTCAACGGTGGGGAGGACAACGATGATGATGATGATGATGAAGAGGAAGGGGGAAATCGGGGAGATCGGAGGAGTGTTGCCTTCCCCAGGGTGACAGACGAGAAGGAAGTAATAGAAGCTCCTTAACGGGAAACAGGTCTGTTTTTTCCAGCACTGCCTTCTTAACGTGGATAGTCACGGTAAAGCAGTAGCTTCTCTTCTTTTGTCTTCACACTGAACCAGTCCACAATGTTAGATATACACTACACTACATTCAAGTAACCTCGGTCAACACATAGCCTCCTAACCCACATTCCAAGGTTATCTAGTCTGGATCTCCTGCCGCACACTGCAACTGAAAGAAAAAAATCCAACATTCAACGTTTGGCTGTTTTTCTCCTTTTGCTTCAACGTTTGGCTGTTTTTCTCCTTTTGCTTCAGCAGTCTGTCCAGTCCAAATGTCTGCCTGCCTCAGACAAGCTCAGCGAGTGAGCTCTGCAGCAGCCTGCAAACTGAAGGAATTTTCCAGAGATTTGGGTGTGGAGAGCTGAAAATGTCATTCAGCCTCTTCTAAGCTCACTTGCTCTCCCCTATCTCTAGCTCTCTCTCTCTCCCACTGCTCCACAGCCGCTTAAATGAGCCCCTGCCAGGCGATGACGCATTACCCACAATCCCCTCCCTCTCCTCATCCTGGTCTCATTCATTTGTTCATTCACTGCAAGCCAATTGGCTGTGAAAGAGGGAGGGACGGCCTCTCTTTAGTTTTTCTTCCTATCCCTCTACTTACCCATACTAGCCAATGCTGACTAATCAGAGAGAAAGAAGGGCAATGGATGTGTGTGTGTGCAGAGAGAGAGAGGGAGAGAGAGTGACAGAGAGATACTGGAAAATAATGACATAACCGCTGAGAAAACTGACGCATTCATCTGCTTTCTGTTGCATTTGAACTCCTTTGTTGAATGGAAAATATGCGACAATGAGCCTTTGACTTCTTGATTTCGCACACATACCAAAGACGTATCACCTGACTCCCGAGTGCATGGAGCACGTGGAAAACACGGATCATTCTTAGTAAATATGGATGAAGCTGAGAGAGAGAGACAGAGACAGACAAAGAGAGACGGAGAGGACAGCTGACAAACAAAGAGGGGAGATAGGCAGGAATAGAAAAAAAAAAGAATAGAAAGAGAGAGACATGAGTGGTGAAGAACGCAGGATGGAAGGATGAAGGGATAAAAAGCGGTGGGAGAGAGGTGGTGCTCATGGAAACTATGCAGTTTGATAACATGCTTTTATGAGGTATAAATAGCAGAGAGCTTGAAGTGGAAGGGAAATGTGTGTGTGTGTGTGCAGCCAGCAGGAAAAAAAGACTGGCTGTGCAGCCAGCTCACAAACATTTGCACCTGCGTGTGTGTGAGGACTTAAACACTTCTTGGTTGGGAAGAAGCAGTAAAGGAGGTCTGGTTGGAACTATTCCACTAACATGTCAACATACTGTACATGATATCTGTGGCTCACTGAATGCAGGTGTTAATGCACGGTGAAATGACTAATGGCACTGTCCTGTGTGTGTTGGATGGAAAACATGTATGTGGAAAATAAAGTGGTGTTGGTGAGCCTCCCGACAGTGAAGCTGATGCTCTCATGTAAGTGTTGTTTGTTGATGTTAAACATTACCGTGTGAGTATGTGTGTGTGTAGGTGCTAATTATCTCCAGACCTCAACCTCACCCTGCTGTGGCCGCTGTGTGTGTGTGGGAGTGAGAGTGTACACGCTCAGCCTAGCATTTTTTCCATCCTTATGTTTTTGTTTCATCTTCCCATTTTTTCCATTCCCTCACTAGACAGATAGGCAGGCAACACACACACACACACACACACACACACACACACACACACACACACACACACACACACACACACACACACACAGACAGGTGTGCACACAAAACACACATACACACAAGAACAAATCCTGACTGCCTAACACATACTGGACACAGTGCTTTGTTACTAGCCAGCTGCTACATTTTTATTGCCTCATACTCTTCTTTCCAATGCTGAGGACGTGAATATTACATGGTTGAAAGGTTGAAACTGGGGCACAGTGGTAGTGAAGGGGCTAGAGCCTTGCCCATATTGGCTTTCTGAGGCCAATACCAATATAGATACCAGAGAGTTAAAAACATTTCTGATACAACTAACTATAAAATAAACCGATGTTCAAGCCCCTAAAGGAATAGTTCAACATTTTGGGAGATACGCTTATTCACTTTCTTACAGAGAGTTTGATGAGAAGATTGAGAAAACTGTCACGTCTTACGTAAATATAACGCTACCATCAGGAGCTGCTTAGCAGCAACTGGATAAAGGGGGAAACAGCTAGTCTGTCCAACAACAAAATCTACCTCCAAGCACCTCTAGAGCTCACTAATTCACACATTTATTGGCCAGCACTACAGCACATAACCCAAACTATCCACCTTACTCTTTGGTTTTTGAACGGATGAAACACAAGATAACGTGTTAATTAGTGAGCTTCATATTTACCGTGCCGACACGAGAGTGGTATCAATCTCCTCAGCTAACTCTCAGCAAAAAAGCAAATAATGGTATTTCCCAAACTGTCAAACCTTTTCTTTAAGAATTGTGACCAAGATATGTACAGGGGTATATGAGCGGGATGTACAGTTAAAAGATAGACTCAGTGGAGAAACTATGAAATGGAGACAGTGATTCTAAATGACCAAAATATCTTAACTCAAGGTCCTCTTACTAGCTTTTTCCTTCCAACCACATCTCTTCTCTTCATTGATGGCGCTGTGTGAAAAACACCATTATTCATTTTACTGAGTGGTTGAAAGCTCCAGAACATCTTGTCAGCTCCAGAGAAAGCTAGTAAGTGGATTTTGAGTTTCAGTTTTTTATTTTGGTTGTTGTTTACAGGGACAAGAGAGAACTTCCATGCTCTAACATTTCTTTGGCAATTCTGTGGTGCAATGTCTTGCTAAGTATCAGCTGGCATTTGATCTGTGACAAGCTAGTATCTATGCAGAGCTGCAGTAGGGCTGGGCTGAATCAGCAGTACGTGATGGCAGGTGAAGAGAAGCATTACTCAGTGTAACCACCGTGTTTCTGCTGTGTATATGACAATAAACTTTTTGAATCTTGAATCTGACAATGTCTTTATTGAAGACGGCGCGTGGCCATTTACATGCTCCGGGCCAACAGTTGACCTTTGACCTCTGCTCTGTCTGTGGTCTCTTCATGCTCCTTGTTAGAGACTCACCACTTTCTATAGAAAGAAATAGGAGGCAGCTGCTTCATCTAGTTTGCAGCATTGGACAAGAACCACAGTATAAAGAAAGTGGTTTTATAAAATTGGGAATAAAAATACACTACAGTTTCTGCCTTAGTTCATCATGCTCTGACTACACAAGGCTGATAATCCTTTTTACACAAACACTTTAGGCAATGATCTCTCAAAGTTGGTTATTTAAGAGATGTAAAAAAACATTTGCAGTTGAACATTTACAAAAAAGACTAAATGAAATCATTATAAGGCTTAAAAATATACATAAACATGCAGCCTATACAACATGTGAGTACTGCAGTTTCTACAGTATCCCCGTATCTGCAGACATGTATTCCAACACTGATATACTGTATGTGTGATAAGTGAATATTTGATCTTTACCAGCTGATATTTTGAGGGGCTCTAAATAGCCACCTCTGGCAACAACCGTTTCCACCCTGCCCAATCAGTAGATGATTGAATTCTGCTCTTCAGAAAACCTTTCATAAAGCAACTCATCTCTCAGCTGTGGACAAAGCCCCCTCAGCACCATCTGTTTCCATTTCTTTAACCACTGACAAACAGACTAAAACACTCTCTGTACTTTTAGGTGGATTCCATTTCCTTCAAATAAAATTCCAGTGACACATCTTTATTTTCTAACCCCCAGCTCTGAACAGGTAATCCGTTCTGCCTCTAAATCCACTTTCAGCCAGACGGACACCGAGTTACGGAAGCCAGATCCACTGACAGGCTGTTTCCTTGGGGATTTAATAAAATTCCACATCTGAACAGGAAAAGAGGGCCTGGAGCACCATGACACATGTGTCCCCTTTCCAGCTTGATTCGCCTAACTTATGGACAATTTCAGAAGACCAACCATAAAACTCTCACTCTTTCCATGGAGTTACACTAACTCAGTGCATGAATCAGTGCATGTTGAACAAAACTAAAGCGGAAACTCAGATTTTCCATTTGGCAAAGAACTTGTTTGTCTGCTGCGGGTGCAGATGAGTGCTTCTTCTCCATCCATGTCTAACCTGCTTATCCTGTAAGACAAGTACTACTAATCACTGTGCTGGAAACTGTGATCACACATCTTCAAGCTTCATTATTTGTGTGTTTTTGCATCAAAATAATAATGGGACCAAGATTTGAATATCTTAAATCTTGATGAAGTCATTCACAGCTGCAACTGGGTGTGTCCTGCTGGAAAGGTCCATGAGACTTTCCAGAGCTTTCTCTGACCTAAATCTGTTCCTCCATGCTGGTTTATTTATGCTGGTTTTAGTCAGCATGAGATCAGTGTGAGATCAGTCACAACACATAGAAAAACACATTCTGCTTCATTCCTGTAACCTCTCTGAAAAAATGTTCTCTCCAGAGAATATATCCTATTCTCAGGGCATTTTCACACCTTACCTGTTTGGTTCGGTTAAAACAATCCCTGGTACACACATCTGACCAATAAACGGAGTGAACATTCTCACATGATTTGGAGTGATGCATTTTAGTTAGCTTGGATTTTTCTGTTTTGTGAAAAGAAACTGAACCGATGGGAAAACGCTCCATGTTGACAAACTCTTCAACTGATTCAGATGAGAGCAAACCAACTATAGGTGTGAAAACGCCCTCAGACTTCACCATCCAACATCAGTGAACAAATACAACATACAAATAGAGACATGCTACGATTGTACTTTATACAGTGCTGAACAACACCTCCAACAGTTTCTATTACCGTAACGACCATTGTTTTTAGAGGGCATCATGAACACAGCACAGTGCTCCTGCCTTAGAGTCTTTATGTTATGCAAGACACCATTTTAAAACACATCTAGGGCTGCCTGCAACTAGTCATTAATGTGCCGATTAGTTTCTCGATCAATAGTTTAGTCAATAAAATATCAGAAATAAAAGTGAAATAAAGCGCAAGGGAATGACTTCAGATGTCTTGTTTTGTCCAACTAACAGTCCAAAATCCAAAGAAATTCAGTTTACAATCAAATAAAACAAGTAAATAGATCATCCTCACCATTGAGAAGTAGCAGAAATGTTTGGTAGAAAAAATGACAAACGATTATTCAATTATCAAAACAGTTCGGGATGAATCGACTAGTCAATGAATGGTTTCAGCTCTGAACAACTGCAATGGTTATGATGATTATATCTTTGTCCTTTCTGTACTGACATTTCTTACTTATCAGCTGGCAGATCCACTGATACTGATGTAGCTGCAATAGTGTCAGGTGATTTATCAGCCTGGATGATTTATTGGCAGGGATATTGGCCTCTCACAAGCCACTAACACGGCCTGATTTTAACCATTAAAAGCAAAAAGAAATCAGAACATGGAATGGAACTAGAGAAGGCAATTTCTGAAGAAACTGCAGTGTAAATGCGGGCTGTTGAAAGGCTGACGCTAATCTGAATAGCTGGCTTTAAATATTGATTTATACTGAAAATCTATGAATGATGTGGAATATTTTAAGGATTGTTGAAAGGCTGATGTTAAACTGGATAGCTGGCTTTAAATGTTGAATAATCCTGAAGATGTATGAATATAAATGTATGAATGAATGAATCTAGCTGAAAGTATGAATGACTAGATGTGAGTTGGAAAAGTGGAAATGTCTAATAAGTATGAATGGGACTGAAAAGTTGAATACATATCATAATGTAAGAAAGATGTGAAACACTTTAAGTATGAATGATATGAAAAAGTTGAGTTAATGACAGAAAGTCCCACGTGTTGTGAACGTTTTAAAGTTAGAATGGAGTTTCTACGTAAACGTATGAATGAGTGAGACGAGGTTGAAGATGAGTAGGTTTGAAGGCTTTTCTCACTGACTCCCATTATAACAAAGTTTTAAAGAAAGTTGAATATTTTGAACAGTTTGAATGAGATTTTAAAAGTTTAATAATACCCAGAATGTGTGAAAGATGTGGAACATTTTGATGTTTGAATAGAGTTTCTAGCTGAAAGTATGAATGAGTTGAAGAGAGTTGAATAACCTTGAAGATTTGTCAATTTTGAACATTCCCTCCATTCATTTGAATGGAGAAAAGTTCCTGGAAAACCTTGAATATCTTGAAAGTATGAAAGTTATGAATGAGAAAATTAATAGCCAGAATGTCCTAATTGAGCTGAATATTTTGATGTTTGAATGAAGTTTCTACATTGAAACTACAGAATAATAAAAATAAAGAATTTTTTGTAGAAGAACATATGTTGTGAATGCTTCCAGCATTCACAACATATGTTTTAGAACAATGGAACCTCTTATTACTTACACTAATGTCTTAACAGAATCAAAACAACAGAGTTCTAAAGAATCCCTGAAACATTCACACACCCTTCACTGGAATATTCTGCCACACGATATATCAGCTGACCATCAAACCATTGCAGATGCCCAGTGGAAAAGCAGCAGGATCATGGAAGAAAGGGAAGAAGGAGAAAAACAACACCACAAGTCATTTTTCACCAGATGCCCTTTGCCCTTCTCCTCTAGTGTTTTTCCTTTTCCATCAACGTCAGCATAACCCTATAGCACGCCACCAAACACTGGCCCATCTCACTGCCCTATATGTGCATGTGGCTGGCAAATTGCCCATGTGTATATCAGCAAGTGGTTGTGTTTCTGATGTATGGGCTGTCAGGTTTGTCAGTCTGTTTTGTTATTATGTGGAAAAATTGCAGAAACTACGAAAACGGTAACATTGTGCGTTAAATCCCCCTAATTAGCATTCATATGCAGCACATAAACCTTTAACAAATGGTTATTAACACTCCAATGTAGTTGTAAGCAGCTATATGGCAATTTTAAGTGTTTATTAATGTACAGTATTTATCAACAATTATAACATCTACTATGATGACAGTTTTCATATTATTACAATTGTGTTTTACTATATTGTCATTCATTATCTGTACTGCAGCCTCCACTTACAGGAGGAGTTCTAGTTTTTGACAAATATTAATAAACACTTATAACTGCTTACAACTACATTATAGTGTGTTATAAACCATGTTTATATACTGTTTATAAATGGTAAATAGGGGGGCAAAGTAAAGTGTTACCAATTTCCCCTTATATTTTAACACACAGTCCACACATAGACCAACTTAACACCTAATCTGCAGTATATTTTCCTCCACCTATTCTGCCTGTCAGTGAATTCAAAGCCAGGACCATATTGCTGAGGCATTGCTGCAAGAGAGTGCAATTAGTTTTGAACAAGTACATAGTGTACACAGTGTACTGCATGCAAGTGTACTAAACAGAAGTATCCGAATTGAGACACAGCATAAGAGCCTACAGCCATGATAATGGCTTTGTGAGGCTATACTTAACCACAGCTGCCCTTTGAGCCAAAAGTTAAAGTCAGCATGCTAACATGCGTACAATGATAATGCTAGCATGCTGATGTTTAGCAGCTATAATGCTCATCTTAGTTTAGCATGTTGGCATGCTGACATTTGCAAATTAGCTCTAAACACAAAGACCAGCTGAGGTTCATGGGAACAGCAGTTTTGCAAGTCACAAACCAAAGTATTGGATTTATAGACCTGATAGATAGCTAGATGAAAGGTCAGGGGATCAGACATCAGGATTCTTCCTTGGGGGCAATGAATGTTTGTACAAAATGTATTCTCAATCTGTCCAGTAATGAACAAAATGAACATTCAATATCCATTAAAGGCAATATAATTCAGGCTTATTCAGGCTCCTGAAACTATTTTTACAGAATAACATGTAAACATGCCTGATAAAAAAAACAGGGCAAAACAAAAGATAATAATAAAGAGTCACCAGGCCACTACTTCAAGTGCATAAAACATACTACATACATAGTTTTAGGGCTGTACCCAACTCAGGATTTCATCAGTCGAATCGGATTTTACTGTTCAATATTCGACTATTTGTTCCTTCTTTTTTTTCATATAGACTATCAGGCAACGCTTTATTGAACTGCCAGATTTTTGAACGGGGTTTGGCAGAATTCAGGGTGACAGCAACGCTCACGTTATATAAAAGTTAGCTCTCCGAGCTAATGAGTCCTAACTACGCTAACGACGAATTGGAAATGTGCAACTACATTTTTTGCCGACACTAAAAATCAAACAAAAGCCAGAGACTCTGAAGAGTATGAAGTTGATGTGGGCTGTAAACTCAGCACCTCTAAGCAGAAGGCAGAAGATAATGTTATGTTTATCCGGGCAGCTGCCTCCGCCTCACTCAGACTTACCAAAGCTTTTCTTAAAAAAGAATCCATCTCAAAAGTTAAATGTTGTCAGTAGCAGTACAATAACTTTGTCTAAATTTAACAGTCTAGAATTGGCAAAATTCTGATTTAAATCAGGAAGGATCAAATATCCAACAGCAAGAATCTGACCAAGTATTTAATGCTAGCTTTCTGTACTGAACAGTTTTTAAGGCTCTATGCGACATATACATTTCAGTTGGAACAGAAAAGTATTGAAGTTTACCTACTTATTATGGTTTTTGGGATGAGGAGATATGTAATTAGCTATTGCAATATTTTTTATGCCATGTCCATATTGTATACATCATCCTGCCCTACAGTGGTGAAATTCAAACTTTATGCCCCCACCATGAAGAAAATGCATCACAGGGTGTTTAACTGGGGCTAAGGATTGATGCTCAAGTAAGCCGTTTTTAACAACGGCTTCAAATACCTAAATAGAATTGGTTTTGTTATGAGAAGTCATGTTACTCCCTTTTGATCAGCACTATGAAATCTTTGTTCAGTTAACTTCAGCTAACATAAATCAACACCCTCCCAAGGTCAACAGTCACAGGAATACAAGTGAAACCCTGGAATCGATCCATATGTTATGTGTGCCTTACACCTATGTTACCTGTCTGTGAACTGTTTCCAAATCTATTGTTGAGCATAAGTGTTGTACAAGACTGGTAGCCACTGCCAACTGAACTTGATTGGAAACTTTCCAATGATGCATCTCTGTGGCTGATGTCAATCTTGTGCCTCGTCGGCTAGGATAAAAAAAAAACTGATGCAAGTTTAGCTATTAAGTAACTCAGGCTGTGTTCGGAATCACATGCTAATGCACTATTCATACTAAGTATGACGTCAAATTGAGCATGTACTATGTAGTGCGTTCCACCTGCGTAGTATGTGGATTTTGTGTACGCCAGAAATACCCATATGTATACTAGATTAGCAAGAATTTATGAGTATGCAGCTTGAGTTTAATGGACATACTCCACTGCCCCACAATGTGTCTCTTAGCTCAGACCAGTAATGTTGTGATCGACTGTTGTGTCTTGATCGAGTATCCTTCAGTGTGAACAGTCTGCTGGTAATGGTATACTGAATCGTTCATTTAGCAGGCAGTATGAGGTCCATACTGATTGAGTATGTAGCGATTTCAAACACAGCCTCAGAATGACTTAGGAACCAGGAAGTGAATACTATATACTATACTAAATACTATAGCAGTATTTTTTTATCCAGTAACTCCATCTAGTGGTGAAATGTGTGATGTGTGTCTGCACAATATAGAACCAAACTCCATTCAAAAATCAGGTGATCCAGCGTTTTCTTGCTCAGTTTCTTAAGGCCATATTTCACAGGACATTACTTTTTATATTTTACAAACCCAAAAGCAACACTCTTCAGGTCAACATACACCCAATACAGAAAAAGGCACTCACCTGAATAAAATGGCAACGTTTGTAAATGACACACCTTGCAGATGCATTTGTCCTTACCTTCAGACTGCCTTCGTTGAACAAATCCTCCGGTACTTTGCAGGCTATCAGGGCGTTCGGTAAATCTGTAAACTGGACATCTACCGTCGCCTCCTCTTCACCGCCATTCTCTGCCTGTTGCATCACGATTTACGATTATCTAGACTGTCTTCTGGGAACACAGGAACGAAATAATTTTAGCAAACCAGAAATCCATACACATAAATAATTAGACTTGTTAACGCCCACCATCGATATCTTACGTTATTAGCTGTTATAGTTAACGTAGTGGCTACTGTCATACGTACCAATAAAGCTGTAGAAGTTATTTCATGATAATGTTGTGTTAAACAGTTCAGTCTACGATGTTTTCCTCCAGCTAACAGAAGTAAAAGCTGCCAAGCAGCTAGAGTGCTTTAGCTTACAAGCTGCACTTAGCTGGCTAGCAAGTTCTGCTAACCAGAATCTGAAATGATGCTGCTAAACAAGCGAACCACACGATATTCCGTAAATATCTTCTTCGGTTATTTATGGGTAAAGGCGGGCATTTGGCAGGTGGTATTGCCTTAAACTAAAACAGCACAATATTCTAAAATATTAGCTATAAATAACCCTTTCGGATAAATGTGTTAGCATGGCGCAGAGGATAAAGGAGATGACGTAAATGAATAGCAGCCGATATGCGTTTCCGGTTTTGCAGTATTTATTTAGTTGATACTTCTTTTAAGATGCAGCTTAGAAGCATATTGAAGGAATTAAAAGCCGTTTATATCAAGCTTAACATTCAAAACTTGCCTCATCAAAAAAGGAGAAGAACATTAGAAATATCAGAATAAAGAACTATAACAAATGTTTACTTCTTTGCTTTTGTTTTTTTATATAAAAAAATATGCCATATCGCTAAATGTTTCCTTCTAATTAGGGTCAACAGTTTCAAAATACTCTGCAGTATTTTAAATTGTTTCTGTTGTTCCACACTCTTGTGGCAGGCTCTACTTATTACAGGTTTTAAGAACATTATGCAGTTGTCACTGTAATCTAATTTATATAGGATAAGCATGTGTAATAAGTGCACACGGAGAGAGAAATGTTTTACTTCATTTAAATAATAATAATTTTGATAGACTACTGAAAGCCATGTATCAAATTGGCTGAAAAGATAGAGCAGAGGATAAATGTAAATTAAGCCCATCCATGTCTCCTGTTAAACATATAAAGATAAGAAAAATTACTGATAGTATGTTTTACTGATCATGATACATTGTTCGGATTTAAGTTAAGAAGTTGCAGAATGTTTATGTTTAAGGATCATTGTTCTGTTATGGCTAGTGCTGTTAGTGAGCTACAGCACAGTGCCATATTGTATTACCCAATGTAATTATTATACAGGATTACACAATTATTTTAAAAATTTGTTTAGAAAAAGACAACTTCAGTATGTATGTGTTGTGAGGCTGAAATTTTGAGTTCAGTTGCAACTGTATGTGCTTCTGTGTCTGTCTGGTGTACGTGTTCTGTATGTTATGGTAATGTGTGTTTGTGTGTGTGTGTTTCTCTGTGTGTATAAGGGTCTTCAACTCAAGTGGTGCTGGTCCCTGGGTGGCAGAGGAGTTTAAGTTCCCGGTCATGTGGGGATCAGCCACCATTTAATCCTCTGGAGAGAGAGAGAGAGAGAGAGAGAGAGAGAGATTGTATTTATTGATGTCTAACTCTGCTTAACGTGCAGTACTGATTCGAGAGCCCCATAGCCACAAGCAAAGAGTAAAAAGAGCGTGTACTTACAAACCCTAAACCTGTACGGCTGACTAATACTGTTTTATGATCTTTGGAAGGGAAATCTCAGAATTCGGATTTTCTTCCCTTTGCCTGGAAATATGGAACTTTTCGGAAATCCCACAGGCCTTTTATGATCTTTGTAGCTTTGCTTTCAAGAGCTTTGTACACACTCTGAGATCCATCACGGAACCACTCTGGAAACCTGGACTCATCCAAAAATTGTCCTTCACATAGCAACTTGGGAGCTATTCCAGGATTTGAGTCTTATGTGACCTTGGAAACTTTATTCCTACTCCTAGCCTCTTGCCTTCAAACATCAGAAACACTGTGAGATCCTTTGTGAATATTTTCTGGAATATTGGTTCATTTTACAATCTTTGGAACCTTTGCTTCCTCAGAAACACGCTGAGGTTCCCTTTCGGACCTAATTTGGAAACTGGAACCATTCTGCAATCTAAGTCTTAGTACCTCGAAAATCTGTCTTTGACCATTTCTGGAATACTGGGCCCAAACAACAAACTTGACTTCGTGTAGAACTATACAAATATCCTGGAAAATTCTTCCTAAGTAAGTGTCCCATCATTTCCTAAAACTTCCCCAATGGCTCAGTCAGGCTCCTGCCCAAACCCAGACCTGTCAAATGGCACCATTGTCCACAACCCACTAGGTATTTGTTCAGACCTGGATACCCAGAGAGGAAGAGAGGTTGAGGAGGGAGAAGAGGAAGATGAGGAGGTGGAACTAGCCGAGGAGGTAGGGGAGGATGTTTTGATGATGGCTGAAGCAGGACAGAGGCAAGCCAAAGGAAAGAGCAGAGAGCAGAGTGAAAGGGAGGAAGTGAGGATTATCCAAGTGGCCCTGTTACCAAATGGAGTAATAAGAGAGGGGGAGGGAGGAGGTGAAAGACTGGAGAAAAACGGGGAGGGAGTAGAAGTGAGAGATGAAGAGCATGAAATAATAGATGAACAGGCAAGAGAGAAAGAGGGTGAAGGCAAGGGAGACGAAGAATCAAAAGACACAAAGATAGTCATTGAAAATCAGTGTCACTTTTTAGCATTGATAGAGGTTGAGAAAGGTCAAGATCAGATATTAGACATCAATGAAGAAAATGACGACAGAAATCAAGAGGCAGTGATAGCAAGCTCAGAAGGAGAGATAAGAGCTGATAAGACCAACGATGGAGACAATGGGCTAGAAGAACACCAGGTAGTGTCCACTTCTAATGATGCAGATCATGTTCAGGACTCAGAAGAGTCAATAGAGGGTACACAGTTGTCTAATGACACAGACAAAATAAAAGTTGTTACTCTACCCACTAGTGGTGAGGTAACAGATATGACCCCTGTTACCACAGGGATAAATGAACAAGTCAAGACTCAAGATGATGTATGCCAAACCTCAACTGTTAGCAACAATGGCATACCCTTTGATACAATGTGCACAATCGAAGTGGTGGCCAATCAGACCAACCAATTAACCAGTGAGAATAAAGATGAAATGAAAAACAATGATGAGAAGGACAACTCAGAATCCATCAAACAGGAAGTTGAGTCCACTCATAATAACATCACGTGGCAACAGAAGGCCTGCATAGAGGCAAAGGTTGAGAATGAAAGCACCAAGAGGTTTGTGAAAGATACAATGTTCGCTTCTGATGATGTTCTAGATATAAGGGGTGAAGCAAATCAGAAGGCAGAGCAACCAGACTTGCCGTTTGTACCCTCTGAAGAACAGTCACAGACAGAAGGAGGGATTGAGGAAACACGAAAGGTAGGGATCAACCAGCAGGAGCAAGAGGAAAAGCAAGTGCAACATGTTGGCGATAATACTCTAACAGTGATGGATAGGGGAGGACAAGGTATGGAAACGGGGAGGAAGACGGGTGATAATGTTTTTAGAGAGTCAATGGGTGAGGAGGAGCACAGAGGAAAAGATGAGCTAGAAATGCAAAAAGAGAAGATTGTTCAAGTTGACAACCAGGCTAAGGTAGGTATGCAAGAACCAGTACTGCAGTGTGTGGACAAGGTACCTTTAGACACACAGAAAGATGTGGATTTGGACCAGGTGGAGGAGGCCTTTGAACTGGAGGAAGGGAGTGAAGTTGAACCTGATAAGCCAGGAGGTGAGGTCACATTAATGGAGAACGAGTCAACAACAGAGAAGGGAGGTAATTTGCAAGAACATCCTTTGCAACTCCTCAAAGAAGCAGGGACAGATTGGGTAGAAAACTTGAGAGAACAGCTAAGACAGCAGACCCTTATAGAAGACGAGAAGGGAGGAGGAGCAGAAGAAGAAGCAATGGAGGGAGAGTTAGAGATGGCGGAAGAACCCGTGACTGTTTTAGACGATGAGATTGAAGAGATAGAGGAGAGTGTGACTAGAAAACCTGAACAACAAAAGCCTGCCACCATTACAGCCCCTTCTGATGACACCATTGTTGAAACAAAGGATGAAGAGGATCAAGAACTGCAAGGAGACAAGGTTGAACCCGGTAAAGAGAATGATGAGAAACAGAAAGATGAAAAAGGAGAGGTAGAGTTGGATAAAAATGGAAGAGTTAAAGGACTGAAGCAAGCAATGGAGAATGGGATCTTGTGTTCTGAGCCGGAGCCATTTAGGAAAGAGGAATGGGGGACAGCAAGACTGCTGTCTCTCAGGAGAAAAGATAATGACTGGATTAAAAAAGATCAACCAGAGGAAGAGAGAGCACCAGACGTGAAAGACTGGAGGAAAGAACTGAGGCCTTTGAAAAAAGATATCTGGGAATCTGAGAAGGGAAGAAAAGAATGGTCAAAGAAGGAATCATCACCAGAAGAGAAAAGTCCGCCAAAGAAGGAGGTCTGGATAAAGGAGCTGAAGTCAGTGATCAAAGATGAATCCATGCCCAAAAAGAGGAATGAGCAGCTGAAGAAAAAGCGAGTGGTGCTGTTTGAGGATGGCCATTCGTATGTCCCCCAGCGGGAGGAGATGACCGAGGAGAAGATGGAGGAGGTGAAACTGACCTCCCAAAAGAGGGTGGGGAGCCCTTTGCCTCCTGTATGCAGGAACAGCAGAACACCCCAAGACCAGGCCTACGAGATCTCACTCTATGTCAAGGTAATGAACCATATGAACCAACACATACTGTACACATACTGTATGTCAAAACATATATATACACTGAGAAAAACCGAGGGTTCCTCCATGGTTCCTTGGTCAAGGTAGCCAAGGTAACCATAATGGTTTTAATTATTCTAGCACAGTAAAATTACCTAATGGAGCTGTATCTATATCCACTGAAAATATAATTATTCTCAACTCAAAACACAGCTTTGCAATTAAAAATGAAACACAGTATATACACAGCAATAACACAGTTGTAAATTTCAGTCTACTATTATAGATAGCTGTGCAGTGTTTTTATGTTTGATAAGCCTTTAAACTCAGTCTGTTGACATCCATAGCATACACAGAATGCGTTATACAAACAGAAGAAGTAGTCAAGATAGCAGTAGTTGTGTGCCGATCCATAGGGAAAATGTGATAAAATTGCTGCTTTTGTGGAGAGCTGACACGCATCAACATTTGGAAATAGAACAGTGGCGTACACTGATGAGTTGATGAATGCCGAGATGCTGATTCCTGGTTTGTGTTTCATCGTATATTTTTTTAAACACAGCTCTTTTTTTGCTCTGACTGATAGGGAGTTTTGCTTCTGTGTCAGTGTTAACACAGAAACAAACTCCTAAATGGGCTCCATGTAAGATTGACATTGATTTGCATTGTACTGAATGTAGCCCTGTGATTGACTGGCAACCTGTCCCGGTAGCTAGATAGATACCTAGACAGACAGACAGATATAATAGTGCAAAACCAAGTGTCAAACGCAAGTACTAACATAAAAGTTAAAAAGTATGCCCTTTTAAGAACGAGCAAGGGTGCAAACACAACAGAACAAAATAAAGAAGTGCCACTGATACTGTGTATGTTGTCTATTAATATTAAAAAAGGCGGCTGTTTTTGCTGAGAGTTAATACTTAATAAAAGTATTGGTATATACTGTACATATCTAGGACTTAACAACATTAACTTGCCAGGGCCTGGAGATATTTACTGTTTCAGTTGCTGTTGAGCTGTTGTCAGGTTGCCCAAAATGTCTAGTGGTGCCATTATGGAGACATGTGAAAATCGGGTACAATAATAATACTAATAATGCCTTCTGATTACAAACCCGCTAGTGTGATGTGGTTATCTTTGGCATAGAAGCTGCCTTTACTGGCACATGGTCGTGTGTGTGTGTGAGATACAGAGCGAGAGCAAGTGAGAGAGAAACCCCATCTTGATCTGCTTACCTTATCCCATTAAGACAGTGATATCCTAATCCATCAGGCATGGTAGCCTACATTGCTCCATGCATGCAATTCTAAATTTCAAAATAATAGAAACACACTATACTCTACTATAATCATATAATTTAAGTGAATACAATATCCATGTTAGAAATGCGACCTTTGTGAAGCTTCTAATGGTCAGTTCTTGTTGTGGTTTTTCCACCCTCTACATGTGTGTGGTTAAACTTTAATAATGATGTACATGTCATCTTAACCTGCACACACATATGCATACAGAGGCTGATTTTGCTCTGTGGTTCAGCAGCACATTCCTAACAGAGGCGAGAATAAAAGAGGGCAGTCTTTCTGAAGGCCAGCAGAGAGGTTTAACGCCAAGGAAAAATGCACTAATATCTGAGAGCTGCTTCACACATACACGCAACAAGCTTGTTCTCAGTGGGAGCTCACATTCAAACAATGGCTTCCTTTGTCAGGGACTCTGTTGGCAGCACAGACTGAGGTAGATGGAAATATTATGGAAAGGTTTAAGCGTCCTTCTGTGACTTTGTACTCAATTGCACTCGGTATACAAGTTAGACTGGCTTTATTCACCCCCACAGAGACAATGGGCCAACCAGTGAATAAAGAGGATTTCACTGAGTAGTTCTTTCAAAATTACATGATTGCAATACACAAGACTAACTATTTTGAATTTGACTTGAAATACAGTAAATTTATTTTCTGTTGCTGTCTTGTATGACACTCAAGAGCTAGTTTTAGGGCACCAATGACTGAATAACAGTGCTATGCTGCTGCCAGTAGCATGCAGGGTTAATCTCTACATTCTCACGCTGTAAGCTGATTAGCCTGCTGTTTGGTGCAGAGAGCTCTGGGCACAGCGTTGCTGGAAACAACACATACTTGCCTCAAACTAAACACTGCATGAACATCATCTTTAATAGCTAAGAAACAGTCTCAACAAGGACCAAGGTTTGACTGAATAAGGTTCACTGGGTTTTTGATATAAAGGGCTGATATAGAGCATCAGTTAAAATCAGATCTGTTCCACTAACTGTTGTCCACTGCTGATCTGTTGACCCGAGCTGTCCCATCTACTTACACTCCTACTCACCCTCACCCACTACCTGGCCCCCCTGTGGACAACCTTAATTGACTTTTTCATGGACCTACTTTTTGTGACTTATCTCTTTGGGCTTATTTTATTGCACTTATTCATTTGATCTTGTTATTTCTAAAATGGACATACTATAACTCTACACTTGGAATTTACATTTGTGTTTATTGTTTTTGTCATTTCCACTTTAACACCTACAGCTGTCCAAAGAGACCAGTGCTCCTAATTTTCTTTCTTTCTTCCACTTTTTCTATATATTGTTTCTTAAGCTTTCCTTGTCTTAGGAAACCATTACACATGGTGGGTTTGAAGGCTGATTCTCAATATTATCTGACCAAATATACTGTATTTCAATCAGGAAAGACAACACCAGTTAACAAGAAGGAAGAAGCTTTATTTGACATAGACTTTAAAGACTTAAAGAAATTAGAATTCTTTTTTATAACAACCAAAACAATTCACAGGCTTTTTTTGATGGGTAGTCAAAATTTTCTTTTGGCATGTAGGGTTCCACTGGATACTTTGTGTGCAAAGTTAATTTAAAGGTAATTGTTTCAATAAACTAAAGGTCCACAAGTACTGATTTAAGCTAACCTATTTTACACTTAATTGCACTGCACATCTCACTGGTCTCTCTGGGGCTTCTCTCTCCTCTATTTGATTTCAGCTCTGTATGCTCTTTCTCCAGATTAACTCTGATATATCCTGCAGAAGATTTTAGACTCTGATTCTGATTGTGATTATCAAAATTTTCAGTGGAGAGTTTTAGTGGTACAGCACCTCTATCCAAACTATTTGCTCCAGAATTTTGGCTTCTGACAAGTTACTCTGGGTTGAATTTACAACTAGCTGCAGCTTTATGTGTAATGTGCATGTAAAAAAAGTCCAAATTGAATGTACTCAGCATAGAAATAAAAGAGAGAAAACAAGAGACATTTCAGCTGCTGTGGGTGTGAAAAAGATCTTTCCATCCCTGCTGCTACACACACTCACACTGGAAACATTGTGCGTGTGTGTTTGTGACGGAGCAGACATTCCACTGCCACCCACACCTCTAAAAAAAGAAGGAACTCTTACACTGTTCTGTGCCTCCCAACTTCATGCAAACACTGACCTCATGTCAGATTATATTATATTATATTATGTCACTGTTACTGTTAACGGGTTACTGTCAGTTAACAAGCTTGTTAACTTGGTCGCTAACAGGAAAATAAGTTCACACAGTTTATTCAAAAGACAAATTTTGCCAATCAACTCATAACTGACTAAAAAATATGCATCTAAACAGTATGGATTTAGCAACACAGCTAATAAGTTCCAGAGTCTCAGGCTCCCCATTACCTCAAAGGTCAGCTCTGTCAAGACAGCTTGCTATTGGTCAAAGGAGTACAATTTGCCTGTCAAAGTTCAACAAAGTTTAACTTAACGTTGTCACCAAAGGAGGTGCTAAAATCAAGACAAAGATCTGTGTTATCATGTATACGTTCAGTACATGTTGAATATTGCCACATATCAGCTCCTGGCAACTTCAGCACTAAAAATGACTCGGCCCTATAATGTTCTTAACCAGAACTGTAACCACTACAGACCTAACCACAACCCTAACCATAACTTCAACCAAAAACGTCTTCACCTGGAAATGTAATGCTTAGCTTCTTGTCCCTGTATGTCCCCCCACACACACACAATGATTAATACACAGACACATTTTCACTTGAGACTGTGTTTAATATTTGTTCTGACAAAGAGGGATTGTGTGTGGAGGAGACACTGACATACCAGAGAAAGCAGAAAAAAAACAAACAAGCAGTCTGAGGAGCAGACAGACAGACACACAGTCAGACATTGTGCTGGTTGGTGGTTATCATGGCTTTGCTGGAAGATAACAGGACTGCTGTCATGGATTAACTAAACATGGATTATATTATATTTGTTTGGGTTTGGTTTTGTTACGGTAAGAAGTTGTCTTTATAGTATTTTTAGAGGAGTGTGAGCTTTCACTCAACCTTTCAGCTCATTTGGAATGCTGAACTAGATTGTTCATCATGTCCTGGTATGAAACTGCAGTTAAAAAATTGGGCTTCCCTACCATTGAGCTGTTTGTGAAGGTAAGCAATGTTATAAACCTCTGCAAATCCTCCCCTAATTCTATTTCTTCACAGAAACAGTGTTTTTGAACAGTCACTGTCAATGTCTTTCAATTATTCATACAGTATCCATGCATGGCACCTATAGAATGGTTGGGGTATAGTTAAGGGTAGGCAAACTAACTTAAATGGTTAAGGTTAAGAAAGCGTTGTGCTCATATTAAAGCTGCATTAATCGTTACATTAGCCAATTGCCTACTTCTGTCCACCTGATGAATGTAAGTCCAATATTCACTCTCCTTTTAGCTCTGGTTTGGTCTCTACCTAAATATCTGGATCTTCAGCCCCTAAATGTTCCACTTTTTTGTTTTTCTGCTGTTTGGTGCTGAGCAAGTAGTACAGTTGGAACTTTTTAGCTAATATCAACTGCCTGCTGCTGCAAGAGGAGAAGAGAGAATGGGAAGACCTAAAATTGCCAGAGGACTTAGCCAATGAATGGCATGCATTGCAAAGTGAACTGAAGGACCTTCAGAATATCTGCACGTCAAGATGCTACACCAGCCCAGAGCTAGACCACCCAGCTTCTGTCAGGGACATACATATCTTCTGTGATGCCTCTGAACAGGCTTATGGGGCTGTAGCTTACCTGCGAACGGACGATGGTCAAGGCAGAGTGGAAGTATTCTTCTTGGCAGCCAGGTCCCATGTGGCTCCTAAAAGACAGCTGTCCATTCCATGTCTGGAATTGTGTGCTGCTCTAACAGTCCTGAAAACTGAATTAACCCTCACCATCAGCAGTGTCACCCTGTGGACAGACTCCACAACAGTTCTCACCTGGTTGTTGTCAGGGTCCTGTGACTTTAAAGTGTTTGTAGGGACTCATGTGGCAGAAATACAGGACATTACAGGGCTAAATAGGTGGAGCCATGGACCTGCCTTTCTTACCTTGCCACCCATCCATTGGCCTGAGTGACCTTCCTTTCTCCCACCGAGCATGAAGATGAGGTCAGAAAATCCACCTTCTCTCGCTTAACTGCACGTCCCTCCACTACCAGACCCTACACAGTCTGCTAACCTCACTGAATTTATTGCGGCCTGTGCCCACCAGCTTCATGGGGTGCCAGACCATACAGCCCCGCCATACAGCCCCGCTAACTGCCAATTACTTTACAAGGCAGAATGGGCAGCACTTCATCAGGCCCAGATGGACTCTTTCCCTCAAGGATTTCATCCATATACAAGCCCACAAGTTGTCGCCTACTTTCACTTTCCCCAGAGTTTGACCCTGCTACACAGTTGATCCGTGTGGGCGGTAGGCTCAGAGCTGGTGAGGACTTGAAATGCTGTTCACCCCATTGTTCTTGATACACATCACCCATTCACCAGACTGGTCATACAAGATTATGACCAACAGTTGTGTTACCCTGGATCAGAAAGGGTGTTTGCAGAATTGCGCAGAAAATACTGGGTTCTGCGAGGCCAGGAAGCAGTTCATGGAAAACAATGAAAGTGCGCAGAGTGTCAGCGCTGGCACCTCATCCACACAAAATGGTGGACCTTCCCTCAGCAAGGCTGCGTACCTTTAAACCAGTGTTCTATTCAACTGGGGTTGATTGCTTCAACCCATATCTCATAAAGGTAGGACGAAGAACAGAAAAAAGGTGGGGAATAGTTTTCAAGTGTTTGACCTCGCGAGCAGTATACCTGGACTTACACTCAGGCATAGACACTGACTCATTCCTCATGGCCTTGAAGCGTTTTATCGCCAGACGAGGATGGCCTCACAAGATTTTGTGTGATCAGGGAACAAACTTTAAGGGAGGAGAGAGAGAGAGAGAGAGAGAGAGAGAGAGAGAGAGAGAGAGAGAGAGAGCGAGCTAAAAAGAAAGCCTTTGGTGACCTAGAGGTAGAACTTCAGGCTAATCTGACCAGTGAACAGATCAGATTTGCCTTCAATCCACCAGGTGCCCCACATTTCGAGGGTTGTTGGGAGCGGGAATCTGTTCTCTCAATCTGGGTTATTGTAGTTGTGGTTGAACTATTCCTTGCATAAAACAACATCACAAACCCACAGTCAGTGTGGTCTACAAGATGGCTCAATGGTCAGTCGGTAAACACGTGCTAGAAGATTAGCTTGGTCACATGATCCTCTCCTTGCAAGTCCATCGATAGTCTCCCTTCTGTCTTTAAGGTGTACCAGCAGAGTTTTCAAGCTTTTCTTAAGGAGATCTCAAGGTTATGACCACCCCCTTACTGGTCCACCTGTTATCAAGTGACCAACATTCCATACCTAGCTCACATAATGTCTATTGAACCAACACCATGGCAACTGAGCAAACTCCATTCGCTGTTGAAGACCCTTACATGCTGTTGAAAGCTCATGTGTTGTATCATTGTATTAGATTATTTACATTGTTTATTAGATTGTTTAAAGTGCTGATGGATCCTACTTGCCTGATGAGACAACCCTGATGGGAGAATGAATTCACTCACAGGACTTTGCTTTTACATTTAATAGTTTTGGGATTGTCTGTTGTCTGGGAGTGCAGATTAAATCCCATGAATACATTAGCATTGTTTCTGTAAATGATTTTGTGAGTTTGTCCTTATTCTGTAGCTCATTTTAGGCACTGACACTAACTTAGGCTTGATATTTGGTCTAATGCATTCTCTCATTTCAGCACTGTGTGTGTATGTCTCTTTATGTGCATGCATGTGTGTGTGTGTGTATAGGCGGGAAGTGATGGGGAGAGCATTGGTAACTGTCCATTCTCTCAGAGACTCTTTATGATCCTGTGGCTTAAAGGAGTCATCTTCAACGTCACCACTGTCGACCTCAAACGGTAATATACTACACACAGATACGTATAACACATTTCTATATTGGTGGTACATGCCCTTAATGCTTGTTTATCCTCCTGTGTACATATGCAGGGACATGCAGAACATTCAGTGAAAAGCTTTTATTCTCTGTGCATGTAAAGACAGTCACTCAGTTCTGTAAAACAGAAAGGATGTCCAAGGCATAAAGAGTAATGTCCATTATTCTGCTTCAGTATCTGTGGCATGAGGAGAAAAGTATATTTGAAATTAAAAGTAATAGCTTGGTAAACACTAACAGTGATATCATCTTGTTTTGTTTTGTGTTGTCAGGAAGCCGGCTGACCTGCAGGACCTTGCTCCAGGAACCAACCCTCCTTTTGTGACCTTTAATGGTGAGGTCAAGGTCGATGTCAACAAGATAGAGGAGTTCCTGGAGGAGAAACTGACCCCACCACGGTACAGTAAAAAACACATATGCACAGACCAACATGAATATACAGTAGTTGACCAGAGGAGGCTTAAATCGGAAATATGCTTCTCCGGGCTGCACATAATCAAACGTGACATGGGTGTTGTTTGGACATGTTGGTATGTGTTTCTTTTATACTTGTACAGACTGCGGGTAAAATGTACTACACTACAGAGACAATGTCACGTTTAGCAAACCACAATGTAAAGAAAACGTAATGGAAACTAATGCCTTCAAGAGGAATTATTTTTCTCTGCTCTGCTAGAAGATTACTTGTGGCAGTACTGAAATGTAAGTACGTCAAACTCTGAAAGAAAATATACATCGAGAAAACATCCCGACAGCTTGCTTGATACGCAGGTCTGCAGTACAACCTGGTTGCGATTTGGGAAGTGTGTGTGGTGACTCCTCTGCCTTCACTCTGTGTAGGTTCTCAAAGACGTTAACTTGTATCTTCGCAGAAGCATGATTCCAGCTTCAGTTAATCAATTACAGTTGCACAAATAAATGGTGGGATTATGGCCCTTTTTGGTCATTTTTAAAAATGCAATGTGATAGATATGATACCGTTGGATTGGTTTCATAATCATTCCAGAACAAGTAGATTTTGGGGTATTAGTAGCACAGTAGCCTGAAGTGTCCTGAAGTTGAACCATGGATGCAATGGCTGATGGAAACTGTGTGAGCAGCACTTGCATATCAGTGAATAAATGATGCACAATGTGAAATGAGTAAGGACATTCCTAAGAATGCTCTAAGGAATGTCCTGTCCATTGGACGCCCTGTCTAAAAACTGTATCAAAATGTTGACACTGTATCAACTGTTTGATTGATAATACATTAGGAAATCAGTCAGTACAGCTGCCTACATGAGCATCAATTGTACAAAGAAAAAAACAAGTATGCAGGGGTATTCAGTTGACTTCTCTTATGTGTCTTTAACATCAGCTACCCCAGACTGGCTCCCAAACATCCTGAATCCAACACAGCTGGCATCGATGTGTTCGCCAAGTTCTCAGCTTACATCAAAAACCCGAGGAAAGACACCAACGACGGTAAAAATAGAGAGAGCATCTATGTGTGAAGGCTGGCTTCAAATCACTAATCATTAATCAATATTTTTATATTAACAATGGATAAAATGGCTGTGTGTAACATGAAAGGTGTTGCTCGTTGTGACCAAGCCATAGAGCTTTAACTCCGTAGTCTTAGCCTCTTTCAGTTTATTGTTTTTGGTTTTCAGATCTCATCAACCTCATTTCCAGCAACAGGCAACTGTTTTCAGTGCGCAAGAGTTTACAGCCATGCAAGCAGCTTTTCCACTGTGGTTTGTTCGCAGCTCCCCTGCAGGGTTGAAGCAGGAAACGCACAGTTCCATCCAACCTCATAAAATCCAACATGCTGTTCTCTTTTCTGCCACCAGGAGTCGCAATGTGGCACCCTCATCACTACTTTATCTGTATGCAGCAAGGAACCCCAAAGCATTATCAATGCTTGTGTCTTACTGTATTTCATATCAGACAGGGCTGCGCTGGATTAATAATCATAATCTGTTACAGATCTCTATTAGAACATGGTTTACACAGTGCCGCAAGTCACGGAAATATTAAACATGATCAGTGTGCGAAATACTCCATGACTATTGGGGGGGTCTCGTGGCATGGGTGTTAGAAAAATAAAAGAAAATATATATTCATTTTAGCGAAAACATTTTTTTTTATTAAAAATGTTCTCACGAGGTGACCTGCTCCGATTATAGGCAAAAAATGTCGGGGGCGCACAACGAGGAACTAAATAAATGTTAAAAAATAAATTGATCAATAATAAATAATTTTCAGTTGTGTTTCCTGCTCAGACAAACTCAGTGTCACAGACACACACTCACACCTCTCCAAAACTATGCGTAATATTACACAGCTGGCGCAGTGTGGATACCTTCATTAATTCACCGGGATTTAACTATTAACTGACCTTGTGTGCTTTTCTGACACCGGTGAGCTGTTCTGTAAGATTCACAGTTTATACAGCGACATCATGTGTAGAATAGCAGCAAATCTCCAAACCCCATGTTATACTACTTTGATTTAAGGACTGTTTGAAAACGTCCTCCGTTGGATAAATAAGGACATAAATCATACAAAAACATAAATCTGGTTTTTCAAATATGGAGAAGAGGAGCAGAGCCGTGGAGTCAGAATGTAGCTATTGCGCCGCAGAATTACAACAGTGCATGGTCTTCTAATTTTTTCTCATCCTGGATTTATATTTCATTTCAGCTTCCCCTTGTGCTGCTGCTGATCTTATTCTGTTGATTTTGTCTACAATAAAGGAAAGTACTTCTTTTTACAATCCCTCACCAAAGGTGAGGACATGCTGGAGGCTGAATTATTTAAGAGGCGGTCAGATTTAAAAAGAAACCTAGGATTGTGTTTGTTGGTGGTGATGAGATTATTGAAGTAATCAGTTTGTGTATCCTTCATTTTTTGATTCAGTAAAATAATCAGGTCTTTAATTTGAGTATAGTGAATAAGCAGTCATGTGGTTTTCCATCTACGCTTGTCTACATTCTCTTTTCATCATTTATCAGGGAGATGAATTGGTTTTAAAAACTGATTTGGTCTTAAGAGGGGCAGAGAAGCTGCTGCCCCTCTTAAGACTTAAGGTAGAGCAGACACACAAATATCATTAAAGTGGTTGACCATGTCAACAATATGCAAGGATGCTTAGCCACCTTGGTCCAATACAGAAAAAGTAGAGGAAAATGTGACTATAGACTTATCGTTGATGAGGTGACATTTTACTGTGCGCTTCTGGGTTAAAATGGTTAGATGTAAAAAAGTATCAAACATAATACATTAATGGTAAGAGATAAAATTATCCAGTTGTAGAGAGCTAAATGTCATACCCAAGGTGAAAACTAGGTCAAGAGTATGGCCACAGTTATGGGTGGGACCCTTTACATGTTGTACAAAATTAAAAGACTCTTACATTAATTTAATTCAATTCAATTCAGTTTTATTTATATAGCGCCATA